>SNQN01001082.1:84718-107529 GCA_008642245.1 Bassia scoparia
AWWYGGGGTAAAATTGTCATTTTAGGGAGGAGGTGTAACTGCCGTGTCATTCCTGCTTTTCGAGGATTCATTGCTTTTGTGTGGTCGGTCATCGTTTGAAAAGACAARTATACCCRTRAACTTCTGTTTAATTTCCCTTCCACTTTCATTTCACCCTAATTATCGAAATTTTACAAGTAAAAATTAATTACYAGTAAAAGGATTGCTTTGAGTTATAATCCCGATTAATTATATTAATTACGATTAATTAAGGATTATTATGTGCTAATGACGATGAAAATATACGCATGCAGATCTAACTCATTAATTGTGCCATGATCATCATGTGATCTGTAAACACTTTGGAAGAATTCAATGGTAGATTCTTTTTTAAAGACGTCTTACTCAGAATCCAGAAAGTTCATGTTTGATTTGTTAATCGAAAATCAATTTCAATTCACACAGATAAAATACCATTAATGGAAATTTATTATAAAGATAGAAGTGCTAAATTATGCGAATTGGAATTAGGATTACCTGATTTAAAGAACTCCTTTTTGCAAATCAATATATAAATTGCGAAATTCAAGCTATGATAACTCATTAAAGTTGAGAATTTTGCAGTTCTGAATCAGATTTGATAAGCTTGGGATTAATTTGGTGGTTTATGAACTCTTATGTGGAATCACCAAATTACTCAATTGTTGAAATTCTGGGAGATTTGATTTATGGTTAATTGAGACTCAATTGTTTCAGGACTTTAAAATTTTTTATGGGTAATTGTTTGCTTGAATTTCAGACTTATTATAGGTTAATTTCAACTTAATTGTTTCAAGACTTTATTTAGTAAGCAATCATCATTTTTTTTGTGCGTCAAATTGTGAATTTGTACCTTTTAAGAAAAAAAAAACACATTTTTGCTAAAAAAAATTAGTTCAATTGCCAAATCGTACCAGGACCACTTGCCCAACAAATTTTGGTGACTGCTGACTGGGTAATCTTTATCAGGGGAAGGGTATTTTTTTTTTTTTTTAATTGTTTACTTTGTTGATATAGATTACGGTGACTAAGGCTTCGATTGATTGATTGATTTTAAGAGATGGTGACTCTTTAATATTTTATAATTAAGGAATATATTTCACTTTATGCAATTTTCTGGCATCTTCATATTTTTTTTTTAGATATTTGAAGGGTGACTTGTTGTGCATCTCATGCATAAATAAGCAAGATCAGCTACTTTCTCTGTTGTTCGTCCACACGCCATTACTGGGTATATTACGACATGGTTATGGAACAGTAATCATGTTTAATGTTTACAATTTGTTTTATGTGGTACCTCTATACATGGAAAGAAAAAACACCAAACAGTGTGGTACTTTCGTTATAAGCAATGAGGTTTTGGGAGAGGAAGGGGACAATTTGATGTTCTTTTTGCAATCTTGTTGCTTTTGAGACACGCTTTTGGTTTTGAGTTATGACTTGGTTGAGATAACCTGTTGTTGTGCCAGATATTAGGCTCGGTGATTTAGCTTCTGTAAGTGAATATGGAGACAAGTTGAGGATGCAAAACCATCAAAGTCAGAGAAATACGTCTCCCCTCCACCTGCAACAACATGTAAGATGGGAAAATCATGGATTTCATAATTTTATGTTACATGATTCTATGAGCATATGGTTTTGCATTTCCTACTTGTGTAGATGTTTGAAAAGAACTTTTTAGTGCATTACAAAGGAAGATGTCAATTCCTTGCTGTCTTCTATTCACTGAAACTTGAGATTGCTGTTTGAGTATCGGTTCTGTCTTATGTTTTCGCAGGAGCAAAATAGCGTTCATGTTTATCCTGACTGGGGGCCATGCAGGTTAGTTACTTACCGGATTAATTTCAAATTTGGAACTTGAACGATACCCATCTTTCATCTCAGTATCTCATTTACAAATGATCACCCCTTTCCAAGTTTCAATGTTTAAAACTGTTATTGATAATGTACAATGTTATATTTAGGCGTATTATGGTCCCAGAGTTCCATATCCACCGTATTTCAACTCAGCTGTGCACCTGGCACCCGCCTCCCCCTTACATGTGGGACCTCCACAGGTAATTATCGTAAAGATATGTTATGCATTATCTTTTCTTGGATTCTTGAATTATTATAGTAATAACCTGTTTTTGATATTTCAGCCCATGGTGCCCCCATATAGGCCACCTATGCCGCGGATCTATGCCCTGGAGGAGTTTATGCACATCCTGCTGTTCCTCTTGTAAGGATCCCCCCTTCCCCAAACACACACACCCATCTCTTGGCGAATCAGGGCATTGGCATGCTCCCATGACGTACGATCAAAATTTGAACATATTGGTGTGCTTGTCTTTCTGTGTGTAGGGTACACAGGTGCATGGTCTAGCAGTCTCTTCCCCTGTTGTGAGTGAACCACTGGTATGGATATCTATGTTCAGTGTCTAAGTTCATTTGTTTCATATGGTAAAATGAAATGGCTCTTGTAACAATGTGAATACATGGGGCTTTCCAGGTCGTAACTCCTTTGAGCATGGACACACCTGCAAAATCATCTGCAATTGAAGACAAGGGTTTAATTAAAAAATTGAAGGGGTTTGATGGCCTCGCAATGTCAATTGGAAATGGCAATGCTGCGAAGGTCGAGAATGATGCTGAGAATAAATTGTCACAAAGGTATGTTCTGCTTAGTTTTGCTTTATGAATTGCTGTAATCAGTATGAGAAATGATTAGTTGTTTTAGTATTCTGGGACGAGCACATTGGACTGATTGTTTTA
Organism: Bassia scoparia; assembly: GCA_008642245.1. Lineage (NCBI taxonomy): Eukaryota > Viridiplantae > Streptophyta > Magnoliopsida > Caryophyllales > Amaranthaceae > Bassia > Bassia scoparia. The sequence continues at coordinate 87,491 of SNQN01001082.1, forward strand.
TTATGATGATAACAGCGCTGAAACTGAGGTTCCAGTAATGGAAGTGACGTAAACACTAATGAAGTAAGGTCTTGCCATCTTTCTGCTTGTGGCTAATTGTGCCGTCTTACATATATGAAGCATGATCATGCATATTGCTTACATTTTGATTTCATTCATTTATCCCAGGTGATCAAAATAAGAGAAAGAAGCCGCGAAGGAACCCCAATTAGCGGTACGCTATATTCAAGTACATGTTACATTCATTTAAAATTATTACAATTTTATTTTTTTTATTTAATGGAGCAAAGTTAAAGAGTGTTATTTGGCATTGTCAAGGACATGCAACAGTGGCCAAAAGAAAGAATGGCATATTATGTACTTTTGATTTTTAATCTAACATCATATTGTATTAACAGTTGAAGATGAAGATACTAAGACGATGATTGTTCTTCCTCCTGCTGATAAGTGTCGAGAGTTCCTGTTACTCAGATGAATGGATCTGCGGACAAGTAGTTGGAGCAGTTGCTTCACATGTGTGTAGTCACCACGTTGGAGCTGGGGAACCCTGGGGTTACGTGAAGGTAGATTCATCTTCTGTTTCTACTCCTAAGTCAGTTGTTGCTTCTAATCTTGGTTACAGCCACAGATACAGGTATTGACCCTGTATTAAGCTTTCCATTTTTGACATTTATTTGGTGGCTACTAAGAGTTAATGTTAATGTTTTCGTTTTCTAATTTACCTGAATAGAACGAGAGGGAGTTAAAGAGGGAGAGGAGAAAACAATCTAATCGAGAATCTGCGAGAAGGTCAAGGTTGAGAAAACAGGTAATATGAAACTTCTAGTTCCTTTGCTTCCTTATTTCAAGATAAAACCATCATTGAGATTCACCATCATATTTATTTATTTATTTATTAATTACAGGCTGAGACTGAGGAACTAGCCAGGAGAGTCGAATCTCTCAGTGCTGAAAACATAGGACTGAAGTCAGAAATTAACCAACTTGTAGAGAACTCACAGAAACTCCGTCTTGAAAATGCTACATTAACGGTAAACTAATTMTTAGTTAGTAATATTTCATTAATTCATACTTTTAAAGTGTGTGTAGTTGATGACAAYAGTGATTGCCTTMGTGTTTTACAGAAGAAGTTGAAGGATTTGCAGTCTGGGCAAGCTGAAGTTAATGGCTTAGCTGATGTTGATGCCAAACTGAACCCCACTGACAGCACCGAAAACTTATTATCGAGGGTCAACAATTCTGGTCCAGTTGGGAGAAACTTAGAAGAAGGTAGTGATGTGTATGGGAAGAGCTCAAAGTCAGGCACTAAGTTCCATCAATTGCTGGATAACCCGAGGACTGATGCTGTGGCAGCTGGCTGAGCTGCAGATGAAGAAACCTGTAAGTCATAAAATTATAGGATGATCAAGTAATTTTGGCAATAATTAAACGCCCAAAGTTACTGCTAACTGCGTAGGCAGATAGATATAATTTCCATAAGTTTGTAATTGCTAGCTAAAGCCTTTCTCGATGGCAAAACTGATGGTGTTTTTAAATTAGAATTCAGGGTGCCGAGATATGGCCACTTTCTTTTAAGAAATGTATATTGAAGAGATTTAGTTTTAGAAGAGAGGGTTTGTGAGATATAGTCAGGTGAACTGGCACTTATACATCTATCATGGTTCATTTGCTCATGTATCACTTGAAGAACTACAGTGGTTTACTGGTGTGTATGAACATTTTTATCCTGAGCTAACATGTTACCAAATTTCTAATTTGTTTTTATAATTGTATCTACTGTCATACAGTATGTTTCCTGAGTGTCTGATCTGATACTAGATCTACTGGTTTTGATAATAATTTAGATTCGAAAGGGTCGTTTGAATTTCTGCTTCTGTTAGTCATCTGACAGATTGGATGATTGGTAATTGGTTACCACTGACAACTCTGTTATGCATATTTGCATCGTTGTATGTATAGTGTATCCGGAATGGCACGCAATCGTTGCATGTATATCTGCCCGAATGGTACTGCATTCTCTTCTGATATACACTTCACTGGCACGCATCGTAGTATGTATACCTGCCCAGAATGGTACTGCATTCTGTTCTGATATGCATTTCACTGGCCGCATCGTGAGTATTTATACCTGTCTAGAATGGTACCGCATTCACTTCTGATTTGCACTTCACTGGCACGCATCGTAGTATGTATACCTGCCCAGAATGGTACTACATGTCTACATTCTCTTCTGATATGTAATTCACTTCGTAGCATCCTGATTAAATTCCAGTTATTGGCACCGGCACTTCATTCTCTTCTGATATGCCAATTTTTACTCAGAAATCACTTGCCGCAGTAGTTCTTAAACACGACTACATTAGCTAATTTATACCATCATATGCAAATGAGGAGGTTTTTGACGAGCAGAGTGACGATTGTAGTGCACAATAGTCCTGTCCTACAATTCATTGTATATTCTAATGTAAATCAATCGCGGGATACATGCAACTCAATTTTTCATGATAGACTACAAAGTACGAATGGGCAGGATGAAGAATAAGTGTGGTTGTACCATACATATAATATATCAATCGGTGATACAGCGTACATCCCCATATAGGCGAAGAGAGACTTCAATGAAATAATGTCACTTTTTCCGTTTTTCTTTGTAGGCGAGACACAAAGGGAAGGTGCCATCGATATTCTTATTCTTCGAACTTGGTATTATATTTATTGGATAATCCACATTGCCTAAAAACACAAAGTTAGAGATACTTTATCTTATCTAAATTAAGAATGAATGCAATAAGCATACTCTAGATTACTCTATCTTAGCAGTAAAAGTGCCACTTCCTTGCCAGCATGTTATTTCAACACCAGCTAATGTGTTACATCTACAAGCAGAGGCTCTCCTGTATTGCAAGTTTGCACCCAAGAGCCCAGTCATGCCGTGCGTGTGACGGCACATGATGTGCCGATGCCTGGTGGTGAGTCGACGGTTAGGAGAACTCTTTCCTGCACAGTCAGGCCTCGCCGTCAAGCTCATTAAACCAAAGTAAGTCCTTCAACAAACTCTGTAACAACGAAGGCATGTGTCAATACGAATGGGCCAGTACACACCCCTTCCACGGAAGTGCAAGTCCACTTCATATACTACATACGTTCCAATCATAATCAGTATAGCCATTAGAGGAATAGCCTTCGTGTGAGATTTTTCACTACAATTTCAAGGTGGACAACACTGACACTCACACGTGGATTGTTCATGTTAAGTTCGAAGTCAAGTCACTAGTTGCATTAAGAAGTTAGTTGCAAGTATTTTGTATTAAGATATACACTAGTTAGATGGTCAACCATATGTTCAAATGAAGAAAATATACTACTAATACACTCAAAATAACCATAACTTCACTAATACTACATCACTAAGCTCAGCATTTTAGGCACCAACTGTAGAAGTACAACTGAAGTAGTGAACCATCTTTCCACCTTCCTTAACTAAGCAATTATGTCACAACTTCAACCAAGCTGATTCTTTCAGTATATAAATACCATAACAAGTGTTTGTTGTATCCAACCATTATATAACCTCCTTAGTCACCAGGGTCCATCAATTAAGTTTTAGAGTGTCTGAAAAAAGAGGCCCAGTTGGTTAAATTTTCTTTTCAGTCTCGAGAAATCTCTCTTATCCCCATTTTGTGGCTCTCTAAGTTTATTAATTAACCATGGCATTTGTTTCTAGTACTAATTTTGGTGCATTGGTTGTAACCCTAATGCTTGGCTGCTTCCCTTGGTTGCACTAGCTGGTAACTTCAAGAAGAACTTCCATTCTTCTTGGGTCAATGATCGTGTCAAGGTTTTTGAAGGTGGAAAGCATCTCACCTTACACTTGACAAATACTCGGGGTCTGGATTTGAGTCGAGAGGTGATATCTTTTTGGAAAAGTTCGACATGAAAATCAAGCTTGTTCCTCGCAATTGCTGGCACAGTTACCATTTTTTCGTAAGTTTTCAACTTTAACATTCTTTTCTTCAAAATCACATGTTATCGAAAGTAGACAGATTTAAACGTTAAAAGTAGTTAAATGATAATATACCACAAACTGATTGTTATGGATTGACATAATATATATAGCTAGCATCAAGTGGACCTATCCATGACGAGATCGATTTCGAGTTCTTGGGAAATTGACTGGCCAACCATATACGATTCAACCAATGTGTATAGTCAAGGACAGGTAATAGAGAACAACATTTCAATTATGGTTTGAATCAACATCTTGATTTCCACACTTACTCTATCAATTGGAATCCCATAATATAATGTAAGTACATGCTATTATACTTCTCATGTCAAAAATTAAGAATCCACAATTTTTGTACGGACTACATAACTAATTTGAATGTCCTCAAAAATCCATACGTAACAGATTTTCTATAGACGGATTACCCATTAGAGAATACAAGAATCGTGCTTCGATAGGGGTGCCGTACCCAACAAGGAAGCCAATGAAGATTTATGCAAGTTTGTGGAATGCTGATGATTGGGCAACAATGGGTGGGAGAGTGAAGACTAATTGGAATGAAGCTCCTTTTGTTGCTTCTTACGGCGACTTCAGGATCACAGCTTGTAAGTGGGTCCRATTAAAACGGACCACGACATGCCTCAATTCCGGTAGAAGTAGCCTACATGGTCATGGGACTAACGATTATTGGAAGAACCAACAACTTAATTCTTCTGAGAAAAAAAGGATCAAAATGGTACAAAATAAGTACATGATTTATAATTATTGTACAGATAAAAAGAGGTTTCCTCGAGGTCTTCCCACTGAGTGTCGTTTACAGTGAGTTCGTGACATAACAAAGTCTAAATGATGAAAACACAATTGGGGCATATAAGAATGTTGCAAGCATTGTCGATTTTATATGATTTATGAATATAATCGATTTTACAGTATATGATTGTTATGAAAATGTCAAAGTTTGAATCGAAAGTTTGCAAGCACGTTTTTTTGACACAATCCGTTGATTACAATTTAAAATTGAAGTAGTTTTTGCGTTTAAAGAGCCACGAGGAGGAAGTGATTACCAATCTCATGATCTTCTAACCAAACCTATTGCTCACTCTAAAGATAAATGATTGGAACTTGGAAGCAATGTAATAGCTAGCAATCTAGCATCTTTGTCTTAGTTGTTGTGGTAATATGAATCTGTTGGGGCCTCTTAGAATGTTGGTAACATGATCATTTAAGAAGTTGGCCCACGACCCAATCTTAGCTGGGTTGGGATCCTCTATAGTTGTAAATTGGTGGAGTTGTGTAGTTGATTAAATCTAGACCCCTCAATTGTAAATCAATGACTAAATCAATTTACTTGCAAAAAATAAAAGTAAAATATAATATAATCTATAACTCTTCTTCTCACAACTCCACCAACTCTACCAATTCACAACTTCAGAGGATCTCAACCCATCTTAGCTTGGGTCCATAGTCCGATTAGTCACCGATATAAAACAAACCCAAGGACTAAAAACTGGTTTTAGCAAAATTGAAAGTGGTGACTATTTGACTATTTTCTACTACCAAATCTGGTCAATGAACCGATGAGATTCGAACAAGTGAGCTATAATACACAAGCCTTTAATTCTCACTGAGAAAATTAAAGCAAGTTAAGTATGTAGTTGAAGTTTATAACATTGTTTTAACCGCACATATAAAATCATAAATTGTTATTTTTGATGCTCTAAATTAAATCATACCTTAGTCAAGATGTTTAGTACAATTTGTGTGTATGATATATTGATATACACCGGGTTACTAGTGCACCAAAACTACAACTTGCTTGTATGAAATGCGTTTCAATAACACGAAATGTATTTGTTGATCAGATGTATCATGATTTTATATCTGTCTCTTATACACATCTAGATGTGTATAAGAGACAGATAGAGAGCAAAGAAGACAAATGAAGTTATAATTGAATATTCCAGAAGATTGGTAGACAGAACGACGCCGCTTGAAGTGAATCTAGAGCAAAGAAGACAAGATGGGACCAGATGACATCCKAGCATATGTCTTAATCAAGTTTTTTACGTTTACAATATTTTGACCGTTTTTGCACACTTTGAGATTTGAGTCTTTCCAACTCCCTCAAATCTTTCAACCTTGATCATTCTTAATCCTCTTTCATTAATCATAATCATACTTTCTTTTTCATTTTTTTCTCTTTTAATACCCCCCACTTGACTCTTAATCAAGCTGCATTTTGTGAATTATAAGAAGAATTACATTAAATTTCACTTGTATTAAATGCTGCTTCAAGTATTACCTCCTTAATATGCGAAAGTTGCTGAWTTTGCACTTTTAATCTTTCGGTGCGTTGTACTTGGTTTTTCTTTGCTTTAGATTACCATTTRTTATTTCTTATGGGATTTTGCCTCATTTTTATTTTATATGCACATTGCATTTTTATATTTTCACACACATATTATATATATTTTGGTGAAAGAGTTAATTTTTCTTAGTGGGTTATTATTGRTGTGGAAATTAAGGGTYAAAAAAGAGTTTTTTCTTTGCATTTTGAAGAAATTCTTTGCTGATTTTGAAGTGGGTTGTTGGAAGTTTTATTGTGATTTCTACAAGTAATTATCTTTTAAGTATTGGAGATTTAGATCCCAAATTGGGAACTGGGTTTTTTGATCCTATCATATTGTAAGCTTGAAAAAAGAGCTACTCTGAATTTTGTGGCTTGAAATTCTGATGTAGTAGAAGTAAAAGTTAGAGCACATTTATGAAGTAGTACTAGTACACACATTTTGTAGTTTTATTACATGTTAATTTTTCCCACCAAATAAAACTTAAAATCTTTGATTGTCTTTTTGTGAGTGATGCATGTTTGCCATTGCCAACATCTGGCAATTCATAAAGAAGGATTTTTAAAAATTAGTTTCTGGGTTGATGCCAAATGTTGTCATTTTATGAGGGTGTTTAAAAAGTTTCAATTTTTATGGTAAGTTGTTAGAATTTTAGCATTTTTTGAGGTGGGATTAGGGTTGCCTGGATCTGAGTTGTTCAAAGTGAAGATTTTGAAGTTAAGGAAAGTGGGATTGGTGGTAGTTGGGATTTATTTCATTTTTAGTCACAGAATTCATAAGTAGTAGTCACAAGAAAGGTGCTGAGGGTAGCTTAAACTCCTGACCAACTGAGTTGTTTGCACAATCCTATAATCCACTTGTTAGGTCTATAAAAGGGAAGAAATTGAAGCATTGTGATAAGCAAGTAAGGAGTGTGAGATATTTGATTTGAGAGAAAGGAAAGTGTAAAAGAGGAACTAATAATCAACAACATCATTGCTTTCTTTTAGGAGTTCTCTGAAAAATGGGACATTCAGCAGCAGTTTGGGATTACAGGGTTGCTAATGAAGTCACTACTGACTGGAATGGCAATCCAATTGTTGTTCTTAGGAACCCACAAGGAGCTTCTGCCAGAGTAAGCCATGCTTCCATTTTTAAAATTTTCTTTTTTTTGTATTTTGTTTTAAAATAATCTGGAAAGAGGGAATTTTTTTTTTTAATTTATTTTTGCCAATCTTGAATCATGTTTGCAATCTTGGTTGATGTTGATGTTGTTTGGTGGAGAAATCTTGTATGATATTGTTTTTTTATTAGTGTCACTACATTGAAGATTCTTTTAGGATATTTCATATATTTTGTGCTAAATTTTTTCATGTCTTTGTTATTTTTTCTTTCCATAAAGTCAGAATCCTAAATTTTGTCCAATGTCTGTGTTTTTTTATGTCCTTAACGTTCTATTTCATCTTTTATCAATCCACTTTCTTCCTCTATCTTTTTGATTAAATAAAATACAAAAATAAACTAAAATGTATTGAATTTGATTGGTTTGCTTTTCATTTCCAGGTCAGTTTGCATGGGACAAGTCATGTCATGGAAGAAGAACATGGGGAAGAACTCTTATTTACCAGCAGTAAGGTAATTTGCTGAATTTAGGACTGTAATTTTTAAATTCCAAATCATTAGTGTTTTGATGTTGAACATGCTATATGTGCCTGATCTCTGCAAAGTACTTTGAGTACAAACTATGAATGCAATCTAATCCTAGTATATAAGTGCTTAATCTGTGATCTGAAAATTAATGATGATTTGATTCGCTATTTCGTCTGAAGTGTAGTTATCAATTTATGTTTAATGTCAAGCTTTTGTTCAAACTATTGGATCTATTTCTATTCATCCATGTAAAATAACCTGAAACTGTTTGCACTTTTACAGTCCATTTTGTGATTTGAAGTTATGATTACAATCAAATCCTCTAGTTGATCAGAGCAAACTCGACGAAATTCAGCATTCTACGAGTTCGCACTGAATAATTGGAAAAAAGATTTTCGGGTTTTGGAAAATGATCTTTATTAGTTTATTGTTGTTCAGTATATGATATGTGCTCTGGTGGAAAGAAATTAAATTTCCTATGTCTTGAAATAAACTCCCAAATCTCACTGTACATGCGTATCCTTCTCATGAACATTGTCTCATTTCACTTTGGAATGAACAGGCCATCTTTAAGCCACCTAAGCAATGGAGAGGGAATACCAATCTGCTTCCCTCAGGTACTTGATTATTTTTTTGCAATCTAAAGTTTTGTGTTTACAATGTGTGCAAGTCAGTTTTTGATTTCCTTTTTGTTGTGTTGTCGTTGAATTTGGGAACCGTGATCCCTGAACAACATGGGTTTGCCAGGAACAAAGTTTGGTCTGTTGAAGAAACCCCCTCCACTGCCGTCCTATGATTCAAAAGGGAAATCCTTTCGACTTGATTCTCAAACCTTCATCGGAGGATCTAAGTGGTGGCCACACAGTAGCCTGACATGTTCCTGCATATTATTTAGATAATTATAAACTATTATCCTTTTGCTATTGTTCTCCTTTCCTTCAGTATTTTAGCAATGTTTGGTTGTTTGTCTCTCAGCGCTCGTTTTCAAGTGTAAAATTGTATTGTACTACTTATTCCAGTTTTGAGTATCGCTTGAGGGTTGGTCTGGGAATGATGGACGTTTGTCATTGGTATCCCGATAAGGAACATCAATGGAAAGCCATTACTTTCTCATTGCTTACCACACTTACATGTCTGTTTCAGATATCTGGTAATGCTTTGTGTCTTTCTTTTCCTCTCCCTGGTCTTTTTAATATCTGACAAATTTGATGAAATTCTGGCACAAACTGAGTGAGCATATGTTCTCTAATAAATCATTTTCCTATGTCTGCAGTGAGTGAGGATTGAAGGATTGGAAACACTCGATATTCGACAACCTCTCTCAAAGAGAACGCTTATACTGAGCAAGGAGATGCCTGACATTTGAATCTGAGGTGAATTCCCCTAACCATGCTGCGATGCTGATCTGTATTGATGAAACTTTTAGATGCTTACTACTACATGAAATTTGTATTTGGTTAACGGGATGGGTGTGTGTGTGCGCCTTCTTTTGTGTGAGAAACGGTGAGGAGCAATGTTCTGAATAAAACACAGTAAAGTCGTTAGGTTAACATAATATCATCTCTAACATCCTAACAGAAATGTCTGACCTAAGGCAAGATATGACCAAGTCATGGATGTTCATGGTTCATGTGAACTGAGATCTACTTGTGGGTTTTAGGTGGATCGGGGTGTATCTGAGCTGTCCAAATGCTATCGCTGTGATCGACCATGGAAAGAAGAGGACATTTGTGATCAAAAAAGAAGGCTTACCTGATGTTGGTAAGATGCATAAACAATGACTCATTATCTCATGTGTTTGTATTAATAATATAGATGCTTGTGTCGGTATATTTATGCTTTTGACTCTTTTTTCTTAATAATCCATAGTTGTCTGGAACCCATGGGATAAGAAATCAAAGGCGATGATTGATTTTGGGGCGAGGAATACAAGAATATGCTATGCGTTGGTGGGCAGTGGTTGAGCATCCATAACGCTGAAGCCTGGAGAAGAATGGTTAGGCCGACTCGAGCTCTTGGTGTGGGCTTCAAGCTTCTTGTATGACTTCTCGATCTGCATAAAGTTCATTTCTAAGAAAGCTTGATTCATATAGATAAAATAAGGCGCTGTATTCTGTAGGGCAACGAAACAGGATTCTCTAGTTTACAGTTGTAGCTCAGTATTCAATGTCTCAGCTTACAAATCTAAGGAATTTTGGGCCAACAAAATAGATAGAAAATAGGTGAAATGCGCTGGAATCATTTTTAAAGTTCAGCAGAAAATGTATTACAGATTTTTATAAAAAAAAAAAGTATAGAAGAAAAGGTAGTATGTGAGATTTTAATCTCTTTTTATAGCAGAAAAGTGTTTTTTTTTTTTTTTTTTTTTTGCAAAATAGCAAGGAAAAAAAAGTTGGCAGGAAGCTTTTCTCTATTTTCATATCAGAGCCAGGTTTCGATCCTGGGACCTGTGGGTTATGGGCCCACCACGCTTCCGCTGCGCCACTCTGATTGTTGTGWTARTTTTGCCAAAATATAAATWATSTACTTGTTTTTTTATATTMCCTGTTTTGGATATGGGCCACTTGAGTCTAATCAAATTTGAAACATATCAGATGATTCAGATCCATTACGATTTACGAAGCTTCAAGATTCTATAAATTTTGAATTTCTTAGGCCCACAAACTCAAAGTTCTCAAAGTAAACCACTAAACCGTTAGCCGCAAGAGGGGGTGGGGTTTATTTTGATTTTGAGTTGTACTCGCTTCGTCATGTATTAATTGTAACGATTTGACACAGAATAGAGAAAAAAATTTATTTAGTCGTTGTAGTTAATATATCACGGAGGAAGTAATTGATTAGACTACGTAAAGTTCAACATCTACTTAAATCAATCTAGCTCTTATATTATGAAGTCCATCAAATCAGAAAATTTCGTACAATTGGAACTTAGTCTAAGCTTGGAATTGATAATTCTTGATGCGGCATGAACCCACTCAAGTTTGCTAGGGACATACAAACTCAACAGTCAACACTTCAACAGCATGCTTTGATTGTTTGTTTTACACAACATAATCATCAGGTAACGAAGAGACTAAAGATCTCAAGTGATCGATCTAATATAATACAAAATCCTTTTGTAGCTCTCTAAACACCCAAACGGAAGAGACTAAAGATCAATTTAGCTTTATAAACTTTTACAGTACAACCATAAGTCCACAACATTAACATACCAAGGAGAAACTAATAATGGCTAATGGATTTGAGAAGGTGAACAAACCACAACGCATATGAAACGATCCAATTATTCCAACATCCCAGATTATCTGGTTTTCGGGGCAACAAGCTCTCCCCAACAAATATTTTCCTGCTTGTCTGCCAGAATCAATCTAACATGATTTTTTTTTTTTCAACTGTTAAGTTACAAAAGGCTAACATATGGGATTAATGCTATGATTGATTGATTGAACTGTTAAGTTACAAAAGGCTAACATACAGTGTAATAATTTTACACCTTTGAAAAGGTAAAAGTCTGAAACAATGAAGATACTCCGTAATTTAAACAAAATTGTGTACAAACATTTCACCTGAATCACATCATTCTAATTGCTTATGAACAACAATCTAAACAACACAGCCGGATCCTAAGCCTTAACTATCTCCAGTGGTTCCATACATAATGCTTGCYACTACAGACCCCGRCTATACTCCAGTTGTTTAGTGTTCTCGAGCAATACCTGTCAGCCGAAAACACTCAAGAGTGAGCAAAGTTATTTAGCATGGCAGTTTTCCCTTCTAACAACTTAGAAATACAATTACAAATGAAATGACTATACTCATGTTCAGTTCAATTTAAGMCAAGAATACTACAGTACAACAATATAGCCACTTACCTCTCGGATGTATTTGGCAACTGCCTTGCAACCTTCGATTGCAAGCTGCATTACATTTTCAAACGTATCCAACGGCCAATTTGAGTCCAATCTGCATCACATAAACATGATCCAGAAAAATATCAAAGATTGAGCATAAATTTCAAGAACCATTCGAAACATACTCAGTTTTCTAAAAGGACCATACATTCAGATTCTCAAACATGAGGGCAAAATACAAGTTCTAAAACGCAAGCAGTTTCCAAGGACAAAGACTGACAAAGAGTTTCCTAATCCTACTCCCTTGAAACAGAATCTTGATGGATGACAAAATTCATACCTGAAGAAGTGTAACTTTGTCCATTTTTTAGGTAGAACCCTACAGTAACATCTGGACCTCCAGCCCACTTCTTCTAGATATTTAAATCTGCCAGATGAAATTCCCAGTTACATTAAACACGAGTAGGAAGGCAAATTTACTTGGCGCAAAAATCTAGGTGCAAAAGGTACAAGGAGCGGTGTGCTCTTCAAGATTACCAGAACTGCATGATGTAACCAAATCACGCAATGGAATGCCAGCATCAGCTAAAGCCAAGGTAGCTGCATTGATTGCATGCAGACCTAGTTCCTTAAGGACACAATGGAAAGTAAAAATATGTCCAAGACAATAGAGCACGCCAATTTCAAATTGTGGCACTCTATCCTCAAATCATTAATTGTTAACATCATAACCTTAAACATAAATTGACTTTTGAAATTGGAAACGTTAAAATATAAGATATCCCTTAGAAGAAAGTTTACAAGAATGAAGTATCTTTAAATAGAAAGTGCCCAAAACACAAAGAAACTTCTATCCTATTCAATTATTATGAAAATTGCATTCATGGTAGAAGTTAAGGTGTCTCAAAATTTTTGAACGCAACTTCCCAAAAAGCTAAGCAAACAAATATCCAATGGCTGCTTCCTAAGTAGAAGTTTTTCAAGTCACAAGAAAAGCTGAAAACACAACAAAGGTCATAGGTTACCTCCATCAGCTTGGAGGACTTGGACAATATGTCAATCTGCAATGTCAGACCAGATAAAAACAATCATAAGAAAGCAGTAAAATTAGCAAGAACATATTAAGGTCATAAGTTGTTGCAAGAAGCTACCTGGGATCGCGCCATTAGATTTTCATTTGCCAGCTTCCATAGTTTGCCGAATTAACCATGGATATTTCGGTGGACCGCCTGATCGATAAAAGCCTTCATTATTTTATACTCTGTAAACTACTATCATTTACGTGATTAACAAAATATATCGACTTCTAATAATTGCTTGCACTTTTCAATGGCCACGAAACATACAGTATGCATCCCCAAAGCAGGACTAATCACCTCTGGCATGGTTGTAACTTTGTAAAGATGATAGTATTGTGTTCTATAGATTATTGTTTAATGTTAGCACTTAGCACTAAAGATTGATATTGAATTGCAATTCATGATACCAGTTTTTGTTAAATCTGATAGCTCACGTGAAATGTTCCTAGGAAGGCGCAGGATCAAATTTGCAATCTTCGGGCTCCAACCCAAAAGGTGAGAAGACACAAGAACCGATATATTGAAAATTTGAAGAATCAAATTGTTTCTGAGACACCGTTGGAGTAAGTTACTAAGTGGAATTTAATCAGAAAAAACACACCAAAGGGGAAACAGCCATACTAGCTATGCAAGTCACACAATGATAGTTTAGTGGGCGTTTTTACAAGAACGGAAAGATTACAAAACATCCGTTGTTAGAATAAGTTACTACTCTCTAAGTCCTTTAAATAGCTTGGAAGACATCTACTTCAACCAAGTGCGGCGAATTAAACTTAAGTAACAGCAGGAGAAACCACAACCTAAAATATATTTTAAAAACTCCATGATGCCTGTGCCTTGATCATATTAATTTTAGTAACAAGCCCAAAGGCAGAAGGTCTATGCAAGCTAGTTCACAAATTGTAGATCATTCATTACGACAAATCATCTGCACGAACTTACTTAAAACAAGACTCCAATCATCATTCCATGACACTTTCACCCTTAAATCCATCTCCAAGCTTGATAATAAAAACATCTATGATACCGTATTTCCAAATTACTGTTTTGCCCCAGATTAACAAGTTACAAATTCACCAGAGATCAACTTTTGTGATACCAAATTAACATAGTTAGTGATTACGAAAACACATCTTCATTAACATAGTCGTGAATGTGCAAGGTGCACGAGGACACAAAACCTGTCTCCCTTTGGTTTCCGGACACGATCACCAGTGCTGAAATTAGCCATGGTGTACTCGCAACGCACCTGAAAAGCATACCAAACACAACATTAACACAAATTCCAAGCTTCCAAGCAAACCGCTAAGATGAAGTGCATGGAATAAAATCATTACCAAAGCTTGATCATTCAGCTGCTGCGATTTATTATCCACCTATGTAAGTCACCAATTCAACAACAAAATCATCAAATTCTTATTTAAAACAAGGGAAGAAATCCTCAGCATATTCTTCTTATCATTCAAAAGCATCATTCAAAATAAACAAAGCGGAGAGTGGTTACCTCTCTGGGACCATACACGGCGGCAATTACTTTGGTGTTGCCCATCTCAAATACAGCTGACCTACATTATTCATCCAATTTTTGTTAGAACTATTAGTAATTTTCATTTAACTACACATCTGAAAATTGATTAGAGGAAGAAGCTCACTGCTCACCCATCAGCTTTGGAGACAGCACCAATTTCGGCGCGCAGTTGCCGCATCTGTTTTTTAAATACAAATTCATCAGCAATTTATTTCAATCAATCAATCAAAGCATCACATAAGTCTGGCAATAGAGTGACATTTTATTTATTGAAATTTTTAAAAAAATAAAATTAAAAGAAGCAATAGAGTGAGAGGAGGACCTCCATGGGACGACGACCATCCAAGCGGAGACCTTCGGGACTAATTAGCTCCATGCAGCAATTCTATCTCACGGATAACTGTAACCAATACATATTATAAAAACAACAAACACAACTATTCAACATTCCAAATTACAACCAATTTTAGGGCGAATTGTTTTCATCATTTCCCAGAAAAAAATCAAAAATCTTTACTTTTTCATGCTTGATTGCTCAAACAACCAAACTKTACGATATTTGCAATTAATGTGATCTCAAAAATATCAGCAAATAAGAAATTAACATCAGTTCATGAGTGAAATTGTGCAAATTAAACAGTTGAAGGATGAAACCCTAACTTTGAAATTGAAGACTTACAAATGAAGATTTGACAACAGTGAAGTTGAAGGCGAGGTGCGGCGACTCCTCGGCAGTAGGCGTGGACAGTGGCGACTTTGCTGGTTGCTGTCTTGTTGGGAAGCTACGTTTCCATTCCCTAACGCAAAGCTTTGTAAAGGACAAGTAACAGACGAGAGCGGGAAATCAAAAATATATATATGTATATATAGCTTAAGCAGGTCTCGAACTCCGCCGCCCTATTTTTCTGTCGATGTGAGCTTTCGTAGCCCGCTTTCTCGTTGTATATGATTGAGAGCAAGGCAATGTCAGAGCCTTGAGCAATAGGATCTCATTTGACTCACCCTCGGAACCATACTCGTCTCCAGACCAAATATTCATTTCGAGCAACACTAGAGAATTGTTCATTTCCGGTAAAATACAAGTGTTCCGCTATTTCCACTGATGTTGCGAACATTCTACACGTGAAATCGAACATCTTTTAACATGTTGCAGGAATAATCACATGTTCGAACAATGCAACTAGTTTCGTTCCGGAGTCACTCGATCGAGGACTATCGGCTCGCAAACACCTATAAAACTGCTGATTCCGCGGTCTGCCGCCCCCGGACGCAGCCTGGAGAATTAGATGATCCATACGCTCCCAGCTGTCTGCTGCACTCATGGTCACCCGCCATACTAGCACCATCTTCATTTCCATTACCCACTATGTTTCTGCCACAGGTGCGCGCTTTTCATTCCCGCGATCGCTGACAACACCCCGTGCATGAGGTGATCGAGGGCACCAACACCAAGGCCCCGCTGCCGCGCATATCTATGGCCTCGAAATGAACTCTAATCATCCAGCCTCCTCTATCAGTATTATTTGCGGGGGAATTAATACTTTGTACGATGTTTCGCGAGCGATCGATGCGGTGGAGATTTGTTAAGTCTGTTCATCGTCCTCTTCAATCCTTCGCTTATCCCATACCCATAACCTTGGTCAAAACCAACAGTGTATTTTCATTTTTCCCTCAGAATGATGTCACTGAGTCGTTATGAGTCAAGTCTGCTTCATAAGCGGCTCAAGCTCTACTCGAAATTTTCACCAGTCCGAGCGTCTAACATAATCGTCGTCTCAAAAAATTCGCAAATACATTCCAAAATTCTTTATTATGTTTTTATTTGGCCATATTAATAAAAAGACTAAAAAAAACTCGAAGCTCCGACTCCAAGCTAAGATATTGTCATGAGCCGAGCTCAAAAATTCACAATTCCGTTCGGCTCATTACACAACCTCTTCAACATTTACGTACCAAATCAGAAGAATTAACATCTATTGCCAAAATGATAATCTCTTCTTTTCTTACTCCACGTTCCTCCAATTAACATATGAAAGATTGTGAGCTAAGCGAACAAAAGCTGGGAAAAGAAGCCTTCAGCCGAAACTCGCACAACAGCTGATCCAACCCTGTTCTTGAGAAACAAAAAGCTGTCAAATCACGTCATATGAATGATAATATTATATCATACATGATTAGAAATGTAACCTTACAATTCTACCAACATATAATAATCTCATATAACAGTGACTGTAATTTGATTGTCAACGATTGATCTAATTGTTGTCACCCCCATGAACTTATAAGATCATGATCATTCAGATTCAAAGATACTCCTAGCGTTAGGATTGGATATTCATCATTGTTATAGCTAGTATATTGTAAACTTTATATTATACTTATATACATAATATATAATTATATTATAAATAATAAGGCTGCAATAAACTTATGCCACCAACCCTAATGTCAGCATATCATATCATACATCATCTTAATCTGTATGTTTCAATTACAATGTTTCCCATCCGATGCTAATATATCCTGTGATTTAATTATGTCCTAAAAAACTAACCTTAGTCGATTAATAATAGTCACAAAAGTTTTTTTCCCCTTATATATATTTTGCATCGTTTCTATATTGTGCGTAACATTTCTTTCGTTAGATTATTTTCTCAATTATTATCCTATCTGATCGCATATCTTACTAATAAACAATCACTTACTATCAAACTACGAAGCATTCAGAATACAAATGATTTTTACTTCTCGTAGTAGTTCATTATAAAAATAGCAAACCGAGTAGTATTATATTACGGAAGTAGTAAATTAAACAGTATAAAACGTAGCTATATATTTAAAAAGCCAAGCATGCAGCACTTCCGTGTAGATCGTAGCTGTACTATCCACGACACCCGTATAAATTGTATTTTCTACCAATATACGATGACTGAGAGTATGATTTGGTGATGTTGCAAGTCGTCACCATTTCCAACTAATCTTCTATTCTGCTAAATTGACTAAGCATCTAACATAAATAGACTCCGCAACGTTCAAACAACCCTAGAATCATACTGCTGCGCTTTTCTTTGAAAACACATTAACAATTCGCCACTGTCTTCTTTCACCACTTTCAACTTCCTCTTCTCACTGCACAATTCTAAATCCCTAACCTCAACTCCCATCTCGCGCACGCACGCGCCTCACTAAACACTAATCGTATCTCACTAATTGCATACAGGAATCAACAATCACTTTATACTATCACCGCAAAGTCGCAGCCACTCCCGCAATACAACAAACTATTTAGCGCGAACTATTACGCACGCTACCGTCCTTATACTCTTTGTCTACAAAAAAAAATCTATTCTCACAATCTAAGAGCACAAACACCTCCGGCTTCTTTCAGATTCTCCTTCCATTACAATCCTCCCCCCATTTTTCTCGCTCTGTTCTTCTCTCTTATCCAACACAATCACCACTACTTCCACCTCAGACAACCGCAACGTACTTCACCATTTCTGTCTCTTTTAATCGATAACAACACAGTGCCTTACATCCAACCACTACTCGTACCGCGGACATGCGATCCCCGTTTGACGACATCAGAAATCCTGAGCACCACCCAAGAGTGTCAACCGAACAGGCTGCGCAAATTCACAACAACCAATCCTCCCACACAATCAAAAATACCACCAACCCTCACATTCATACCATAGCCCCGAACCAAAACCATCACTCTGCACTCAACTCTCCATCGGCTTCGTCCGAACTCAACCGACGTGGTTTAGCAACCCGGCTTCCCAATGACGTCAACCCCCGGATGGCGAAACGCGTAGCCGGTCCGCCGATTCATACTACCGTCCAGAAGAAGCCGACGAATATGACTGCTGCCTGCCCCGTTTTGCCTGCGCTTCCCTTGGACCATCATATCTCCGTTCCTCCTCCGTGCCTCGTTGGCGCTTTCCTAGGAGAGGCTTTTCGACGTCCCTGCCCAAGCAATCCAGGGTGCACCCCCACCCTCCACAGTTCCGCCAGCTCTTCTCGCCGGCTCTCTTCACCCGGATCCAACTTTAAACCGGGACCGTTTTCTCTTAAGTCGTCCAACGCGCCAGCGAGAACTTCAATGGAGGACGCGAACCGACGAACTGTGTGTGTCTGTTCTTCGGCACTCCTCCCACAATACAATGCCACCCTGCTGTTGAGCGGTCCAGGAACCAAACCCGCGTTAAAATTGAAGTCATTTACTACGGTGAATATCTATATTATATGCTGGGGATCAGGTGACTCAGTTGGATCCGCGATGGTTATCCCGCGTTTACGAGCAGCCTTGTGAGCGACATAACGCTGACGTTGTTTGAAATTTAACGTGGTTCGAGTAGAAACGGCAGTGGATTTCGCCGTCGACGGGTAAAAAAATTGAAAGGAGTAAGGTAGAGAAGAAATCAGCAGATGGTGGTAGATGCTGAGGTAAATACTAAGGTTGGTATTGGGGTGTTTAACACAAAGTTTGGGATGCTTCCGGTAAAAGTGAATTGTGGTGGTGTTACCTTGAAACAACTCAATGATGGTAAAACGTCTCCCAAATGCTCCTTCAATACTTTGTGGGGATGGTAAGAAATTATTACCTTACTCTTTTATTATTGTTCCATACATATTTTTTTCCTATTAGATCAAATAATAGCGATCGTGGTAATAATTTTTATAAAGATATTATGACGACATGTTTATAAGTTGCTAAATTTGTACTTTGCAATAATGTTAGTGTGTTGTGATCTTGAATGACTAATATGTCATTCATCTACCTAATAGAGGTGATCACGACTCGAACAAAAGGCAAAAAAATATACCAACAATTTAAGTTGAGCGAAAAATCGAATAAACTTGCAAAGTTTGTTTGGGTGACTAAAAACAGTTTTAGGGGTGACCAAACTTTTTCCTATTAGATCAGATAATAGCGATCGTGGTAAAAAAAATTATAAAGATATTATGACATACATGTTCATAAATTACTAAATTAGTACTTTGCAATAATGTTAATGCGTTGTGAATCTTGAATGATTAATGTGTCATTCATCTACCTAATAGAGGTGATCATGACTCAAACAAAAGGCAAAAAATATACCAACAATTTAAGTTGAGCCAAAAATCGAATAAACTTGCAAAGTTTGTTTGGGTGGCTAAAAAAAGTTATAGGGATGACCAAACTTTTTCCCAAGAAATCGGGCCGATCAGCCCCAATGTTACTTGTCGAAGTCAGACCGGGCAGAAAGGGGTTCCTTTGACCGGCTCTACTAGAACAATTTTTTTTGATATGCATGATTTTGAGGGTGTAGGGATGGAAATCCAGTAAAATATGTGGTGGTGGTTAAACCACATCACCCCAAACTTTCCTTAAAAAGACCATCTTGCCCCTTAACTTAAACTACAGGAAATGTTATTGAATTTGCAAATCCTATGAAGTGATTAGGAATTTACCCATAATGGTTTTCTGAATAATCATATTATTATACAATACGAATGAAACAAGTAAAATTTAACTAATGTATGCAAAATGATATTTGATTGTGTATTTATGTTAATAGTATAGGGAAGATGAACTAATTATTCTCATCATAT
>SNQN01001083.1:990-14542 GCA_008642245.1 Bassia scoparia
ATACTTGCATTAAAAACTCCACCAAATTCCGGTCATAGCTGGATTATTTATTTTGTTTTCCGTACGAAAGACACCTTGGTTTTTAGGATCAAGGACAAAGAATAGAAAACTAATTCAGGCAAGATGCCAATTCTAGGCATGACACATCTAGCAATGTTAGGCACGGCGTGAACCTGTTCAGCTTCCATCTTTACTACACTGACTAAAAATGGTTTCATATAATGCTTTCTCTCAAAGGTTTTAGACTTTATGTAAGAATCATACTTCATATGAATCCGTATCAATGAATTTTGTACATAAGAGTATATGTAAACATGTTATTTCAAAGGATCATTAAAAGGGTCATGCTGGCCCGTATTGCCCCTATACCAAAAAAATATCTAAAAGTTGAAGATAAAACTATGTTTAGCTGTGTGTGTATATAAATATACTTTACAACTGAGTTTAGTAAGAAGAGACAAAGTTTAGTTCTCTAAATACTAATAGCGGATCAATGTAGTGGGTTGATATTCCTTCCAGGAGGGACAGTTTAATTGTTGTACACTGCTAGTATATCGAGTTTATTTACTTGCATGATTTGAAACGGCCTATTTGCACAGTACCGTCTTCAATATTGAATCGTATTATAATTTCCACTTTCAGTTTCCAACTTGTGATTAACAGCAATCTAATTAAGCAAATATTAACATTTCCGTTTCATCTCTATTCACTCAAGTCTAATCAACTTCATTATGTACTATGAGTTTTCTGTTGTGCTGTGGGGTGAGGAGAACTTGGGATTTGACTTGGTTGGAAAGTGTTAAAAAGGAAGACATGAAGCTAGTGGATTTGCGATTGCAAGAGAAATGGGTCTCAATTGCAGTGGTGGGAGGATAAATATTTGAGGATTGATTACACGATCATGATCATTTTGGTCTGTTAGCCGGATCCCCACTATATGGACAAGGCTTGGATTAACTGAAGTGTCTGTTTTGGGTGACGAGATACTGCAATGTTATTTTGTTGACAGATTTCTTAGGTCTTTTGTGGCACAGAGTATTGTGTCTTACTGGCCTCATTGGTCCGTTATTTGGTCATGTTGAGCATTAAGCTTGCATTGCTTACCTCTCTTGTCTTTGTCTTGGTTTACGTTCCTTACATCCAGAATTAACGCCTTAGCTACTAAAACCCTCAGTTCAGAACTTCTGATGACACATTGAGGATTGACATTAGCGTATACCATTGTATCACGGCGTCTTAATTTTCTAATTCCTTTGTGCACTTTACTTAACATCTACTCTTTTACTCCCTTTATTCTTTTGTATGGAATTGTATGCACTTACCTATTTCTGGGCCTTCTTATACTGGCACATCTCTTATTATACCCTGAAATAAGCTTTTTTTTTTTTTTGGTTGTTGTTGAGTCTGTGTGCATTAGGTGGTTGCATGAAATTTGTACTTTTTAGTCTTCATCTTATGGTGCTTATTCTTTACCACCGAATCTAATGTTACCACAGAGCGGTTCTCGTCGGGACGGCTAACAGAGGTTCTATGTTGCAGCGATGAAGATGATCTAAGGAGGGCTGATGATGCTGCAAGGGACTCTAACTGACTGCCGGGCTGTTGGCCACTCTTATTCTGGACCTGGGTTTAACTTTCCAAGTGAAGTGAATAACGCGATCATATATAGCAGTGCTTTCTCATCTCGCATTTAGGGAGGAGGTCGTTCCGACTCCACACAGGAAGGCTTTTGCCACGGTCACATTTCCTCCTTGGTCAGGTTTTGTTCTATTAGTCTGGCTACTACTGTTACTTCGCTTTCTAAAGACATAAATAGCTGCATTCGCTGTAGTTGGATGTTCAATGGCTTTCCATAGAGGCATAGGATAATTTTGAGAATCACTTTTAATTGGTTTTATGCGTAATGGTATCTCTGCCTAGCAAATGACTTGATCTTAATTATCCGCCACATGACTCCAATTGACCTTGAACCAAATTTGCCCCAGCTTGCCAAACTTCGCCTCCCCGCCGCCCCCCCGCGCAAGAGTTGATCCAACCGAGCAAACCATTGAATTTCCACTCAAATATACTTTGAATCAATTTCTCCTAATTAGCCAATTGATTATCCGATGGACATATACAATTGTTGACTCTGATTGGTTATGAGGTCATGGAGTGTTCTCTTTTGATAGACTCAGAAGTTTTTTGGTGCTGCAATAGCTGTTGTACATTCATTAATTGTTTCCCTGAACGGTATTCAGCGAATTGATATCGTCAGCAGGATTTCGACACATAGTGAGAGATTACTAGTGGTGCTCCATGGCCTTTTTCCCCCTGTTGAACTGCTGACATAGTAGACACAAGCTATTGAGCTCACAGGTGCGTCTTCCTGTAAAAAGTTATTACACTGATTTTC
This sequence comes from Bassia scoparia, assembly GCA_008642245.1. Taxonomy (NCBI): domain Eukaryota; kingdom Viridiplantae; phylum Streptophyta; class Magnoliopsida; order Caryophyllales; family Amaranthaceae; genus Bassia; species Bassia scoparia. The sequence goes on from SNQN01001083.1 coordinate 3,386, forward strand.
ATGATTCATATTTACATCAGAATTTTCAAGCTCTGTCCTGATGAGAGATGCTATCTTTTCTAATGTTAGGATCGCCAATGTTAAAATCATAATTGGCATAAACAACGGGGCAAAGGAAATTTGTCAAGTCTCAAAACTAGAGTTCCTCGGATCCAGATGATTGAGGCCTCAGCTCGAAATCCTGGACGCGGCGATTTTGAGGGCACATTTACTTGATGCAGAACCGTGTCACTAGGGGACAGAGGCGGCTCAGTAGTTTTTTCATCTCATAAGCTGTATGTGAATTTCTTTATATGAGGAATGTGTTTCTTCCCGCGAGGTATTTGGGACATCGGTCACCCCCGTCCAAGTTGAGAAATCATTTCTTGTTTGGTTGTGTATGTACGGAGAGTACATGATAACACAGGCGTAGAACAATCAAATGTAAAAGTACATATGGGGATTGAATTAAGTTTTGTACACTGATATTAGGCGAATATTGATATTGACTGAACCAATGTATAAAAGAGGCTCATTGAAGGCGATGTCTTTCCTTGAGCCTAGAACCACTTCAGTTCTTGGTGTGCCTCATTGAAGTGGTCGCATATATGATATATTACGAGAAGAGAAAGAAAGCTGATAGGCGAGTACCCAATTACGCCTCGAGTCTCATCCATGCTTTTTGAAACACTGGGCATTAAAACAATCTTTGGTGATTGGACTTATAGTTAATTTGTAGTTGCTCCATTCTTTCCGATGTGAAACTTGGATTTGCCCATCTCAATACAGTGCTTCATGCGTACACTATTTCACATTTATTTGTGTCTTCATTTGTTGTTTTTTTTACATGTGTTCATTATTCAATTATGCAGCTACATTATTTAGTTCACAAAATAATTTCTGTACCAACTTTGTTTTTATATACATCATATTCCCATCATTATGTTAAGGTCACCATTTTTTTATGTGATCTACCACTTGAATCTTTACTCATATAGCACGTGATATGCCATTCTCTTTTGGATATGAGTCGAGCTCAAATATTTTCAAAGTATGTGTAATGCGTTTACTACACTTGTATTTTTATTTTGTTAAAAATAGCTTGGGAAAGCATTACGCTACTTGTATATTGTGAACTAATCAATTATTTTTTTTACTATGACAAATAATTTAGTTGCGTATAATCGTTTGAAACGGAATTTGAATAAATTGACTAAACACACCAATCAGTTCAATAATTCAATTACTGAGTATTTTAAGGTACGATAGTCTAGGGTGAGAAAGAAAAAAGATACTTGTAGAATTGGTCCAGTCGTAGCACCAGTCTAGAGTTCAGTCGTCGAAGCCCTGATGCTAACAAGTTCTGGTTCTGATTCAAAAAGAGACTCGATTGTAGACGGTTTCGGACTCCTTAGGTGCTAAATTATGGAATCGATATTCCAGTGGACTGATCTGGTTTCTGGATATCCCCAGTTGGATCTCGGGACTGCCTGAGGGTTCACCGCTGTTATCGGATCCATATTTATTGAGTATTAACTATTTATCTTGCAATTTTGTTAACCCATAAAAGTTTACATATTATTCAAGTGACAATTGTTCAGTATTAAATAAATACACGTATAAGATTATTTTTAAAATTACACGTATTTGCAGTACCGGTCCAGACCTCAATTAGCAAAGATTAGCGTTTTTAACTGTTGTATTTTACGCGAAATTACAGGATCAGTCCTAGCTCCTTACTCGTTTCCGTCGTTATCCAATTTCGAGTCCTAAAATCTTTTTGGGTTTTTTTAAGGTATTGTCTCTTCAATTGTTAGTTTTCTATCCTGTCATGCTTTTGAAATTCTATGTTGTCCCCTAAGCTGCTAATCATAAATAAGCCAGCCATACATAACCATACCTATCCAATTTTAATTTTTTTATTTTTAAAGGAAAAAAAAACCATACCCACCCCAAAATCGCAAATTCTTTCATGTTGTTTTTGACTTAAACGAATTGAATTAAAATCATCAGAGAGATTCAACATTAAAAGAGCAATTTAAAATAAGACCCACAAAAACAATAATCCTTACAATAAAATAATTTTGACTAGCAATTTAATACATTTACCTTGAACTCAACACTTGAGTGCGTTCATGTGCATCAAATAAATGACTCATTCATCATTTTTAATTGAAAACTGACGCATAAATCACGATCCGCAAATAAGACAACAATTCTATTGTAAATAGATTCTATTTATTTTTTAAAATTTCAGACAGTATAAAAATTGAAGAAAGAAGTTTATTTTTTTTTTTCCTACTTTGGAATTCCAATCACACAAAGCAGTGAGAACACAACATACATACCCAAAAATATAGGACGTTTAGGTTCCCATGTTAGCGGCTATGTCATTTCAAAAATCATTTCTAAATCCACTTTTCTTCTCACTATTCATTTTGTTTCAGTTCAGCATTTCCCATTTCCAGCTCTTTCTTTCAAAGAAACAATCTTTCCTGTTATTTATTCTTTCCAAAATTCAATCAATTTGAAAGATTGCAAACAATTTCAGCAATCCCTTTCAAAGATTAAATCTTGCCACTAAAGATTTCATTTTTCATACTCTGCTTTTTAATCTGGGTTCAAGATGCTCCTTTAATCCAGTTCAATGGCACCAACACCATCTATCTTCAAAATCAAATTCATAACGCATACACTCAAATCCGAACCCACAATCCAAACACGACTTCAATTCAACAACAAGAATTTTCATCCTTCACCAAACCGCTCTAAATTCAAAACCTAATCACAACACCAGCTGAAACACCCAGTATTAGACAGTGATCGACAGGATCAGGAATCTTTTTCCAAACCATCAAAGATGAAAAACCCATTACAGTTTGCTCCAAATCACCAGGAGCACTGCAGTTCGGGTAAGACCGAAATACTCGGTACCGTATTTTACCTTGATGGGTCTCTTCTGAGAAAGTGACCTTGAGGGTCTTACAGAAATTTATTGAATCTAGGTCACTTGGGGTTAAATATGGGGCTAAATGCACCATTATATGTATGGACAGACCGGGTCCGGTAAGAGTATAACCATGTCTTGGCTGCTTGAAGCAACCTGGAATTGTCTACAGTTCATTGAGACATTTGGCGGTGCAAAGATGCGATGCAAAATGTGGATGACGTAGATGTTGGCTGGTGAGAGGGAAATTCAAGTGGGGTTGGTGTGTTTGTGCATCGTGACTGTGTTGAGATTACCATGGAGGATCTTTTTGATCTATTTGTCTTCTTGAGAAAATGGTGTTTTTCCACATTCCATCTTTGGTTATGCCAAGGGAAGTGTTCTTCTAAGGCTATATTCATTTTATAATTTGTTTGATTAGTTGCTCTGTTTGTTTTGATTTTAGTTGAATATGGACTTTGTTTGAGCTGTTTATACATTGATTAAATAACAATATGTACATCTCATCTTTGATTTTATATGCTTGTTTGCTTAGGCTTGTTGCATTTGTTTGAGAATGGAATATTATACTTTTTCAAACAGTACATGCTTTGTGAACTGTTTGTGCTGAGACTTCTGGTTAGTTTTACTTTTTGTTTATGTTTTATGGTGGATGGAGTTTTTGACATCTGCTCTTTTTATGAACTGGCTTAAGGTGTTGTTAACTTTTCAATTGTTCAGCATGTTCTTTCTACTGACTGTTAATTCAAAGTTTGTTATTGGAAATGTTTTGATAGGCGAAATGAAAATGAATATAAATCAAGGTTGTATGTCACTTGATCTTATCCCTTGTTTTCAAGCTACTTTGTCATGTTTATGATTATACTTTAGGCTCACTGAATATTTGATTCATGGCCCTATATATATCTTAGCATATATTGAATGACAATTTGGACTGTGTACCTTCTGCACAGTTCTGCTTTGTATGAAATCTAGGTGCTAATATTATTTCGCCTAATTAGCATGTGATGTGACCATTGTAGCGTATTCTTTGTCATATTATATTAATAAAATTGAAGTTGAAACCCTCATTCCAGGTGAAACTTGAAAGTTGATGGGAAAGAAAGCAAAGGAATGCCTTACTATTTAGCTCTGGGAAATGAGCTTGGAAAATAGAGGAGATTCAGAAAGTCGGGAGAAGAGAAGGAATGTCAGAAGCCGAATTGCCAACGACCGATTCTAGGAGCCATTGCTGGTTAGGATGTTTCTATTACAATGGCTGATAATCTGTAATAGTCTTGTTTATGATCTTTACATGAACCGAGTCTATTGATTGTGGCCAGATAACTTAGATGTTCCCCTGTTGGTGGCAAGCCTATGCTCGTCGACTGCGGGATCAGAGAACATTTTGATACAGCTGGTCAGGCTTGCTAGTTGAGCCCAAATTGCAGGTTAGTGTGCAAAATGCAGATGAAGTTAGGTTCAGTCATATCTTGATCAGGCTGGTTCTGGATTCTGTTTTGATACTTATGCAGACTGCTAAGATTAACAAGGTAATACAGCTCTAAAAAGAGTTGTTGAGGTCCATTGGCCAACGGCGATATTCACGTACCTTCAGAGACAGCAAGTTACTATGCTTCTGCAGGAAGTTTTATGATCGATTCTGCACTGTGTTATGTTTCCCTTATCTTATACTGTGTATATGCTGATTCTCTTACATCGGTGATGAGAAATTGGATGCTTTGAGTTATTCTATAGTTGCTGCTACGGTTCACTTTTGAGGTAAAGTCAAAATACTATGATCTATGCAGTCCGACCCGAAAGGACGGATCACCAGCGATCCATCTACACTCGAGTATCGGGGCTTAAAGCAAATGCACTTCGTGCGTGGCCTTCAACCCCGTCAAGATGAATCAAGAGCAGGATTCTTCCTTTTGTTATTTAGGATCTGAATCCTGCAATGAAGTCAGTTTATTTTGACAGCTCAGATAACGAGAACAAGCATTAAAAGATAAAAGAGTGCAGTTGGAGGCAAAGAAGTTGGCTTCAGAAAAGGAGAAGAGGTCTCCACGTGAGGGAAAGCTTGGAGCGAATGGGAAGGGAAAGGGACGTTGGGTGTATGTGAGGAGAGATCAGATGAGAAGTTGTCAACGATGATGATGAAGATTAAGACGTCTTAGAACCCTTTGACGATGATGATGGATGTTCATTATTCAAGGAACTTGAGAAGCGTTTAGAAGATGTCAAAAGAATGGCTAACGAGTATGTTTGAATTGGAGAAAAGAGGGAAGAGAAGGCTACAGAAGACAACAGCAAGGAAGTTGAAATGCTGAGCGAATTTAGGGAGATGGAGCTTGAGCTATCCCTTCAAAGGGATGAATTTATATGGAAGTGGAGTCCGATAGATGGCATTCGGCAGTTGAAGGCTGAAGAAGTGTATGCTGACGGAAGATTCCAGGAATCGGAAAGTCTATGGACTTAGACACCGAGACCAAGCATCAATAATTTTCGTGAGTGATCATTGGCCAGTATCCCCCAAATCATGTTTAGTGCGAATGATCACAGGTTCTTACACTCCAATACTTGGTGAAAGTCATATTTGAGCAGCAGTTTTTCGAGGCGGAAGAGTTTGGAGTGGGAGGAGAGGATGAGAAGAGCAAGGATACAGTATGTGAGATGAGGTAGAGAGAAAAAGTAATAAGCGAGAAGAAAGTCTCAATCACACCACCACAGTCCAGCGAATGTGTTCAACTCACTCCGATTCCAGGAAACAAGAGATTACAGAACATTATTTCACCATTGTGTGGGAAACTACAGCGAGCTTTCACAGAGAAACTCGCTCTGAGCTCTGAAGTTTGTTTCTCAATCCAACCCCTTGCTGTTCTTCAGAACCTTGCTGGCTGCTTACACCGGAAACCTTGAGCGGGAACAACATTCAATCAATCAGCAATCACCTAAAGAGCTGTGGAACCTAACCCTTGATGGAAACTTCAATGAATCACCATTCTTCCAAAGAAAGCACATCGGAGCTTCTAAAGGAAAACCTGACCCCATTACCAAAACATGAAAACGATCCTTATCGGTTTATGAAATGGAGGATCAAAGAGAGAGACCCTTGGCAATTCGTCAGCAAAACTCAAGCGTTCAAAGATGCAACCTTGGCGATCTGAGGAAAGCTCTTTGAAATTCATCCCTTGGGGACTTGATAAAGCAGGGGAACTTCACTTTTCCTTTGTCATTAGGGTATGAAAGCACTTAGCACTATTTTCTCTGACAATTACAATTACAGTTTCGTAACTTGTGTCACTGGATGACTAATAAATGCCATGTTTACTCAGTCTGATTCGTGTTGCAGGATCCGACAGGAGCTCCAATCTCCAGAGAAAAGAAGAAATGTGTTGGCAAATGCAATGCCCAACGTGTCCAATCAACTTGGAGTGCACCTCTAGCATGCTTAAGGGGCCAAGGAGCGAAGCTTCACGGTCCGAGCGTTCTTCCGTTCCACTATCCCTGGAAAACAAGCTGCCTGCAACACCAGTTTCTTGCGCGAGAGTTAGTTAATGATTCATTAACACCAGCCCTGACTCTAGGTTTTGGGTTTCCATCCATACATCGCTTCGCCGACAATTGAAGAGGTACATAATGCCTATGTACTGTTTGTATGATCAACTTTTCTGTATCCGCTGCTAATGTGAGATCAATGTGATTGGGTATATATAATTCTTTTGTTCTTATTTTAGCCTCTTTGATTTTGTTATTATTCTGCTTGTATGTTGTATTCGTTGAATTTTTGTTAATATTTAGTCAGGTTGTGTTTGTTCCACGTCCCACCTTATAACTAAAACCATTTTTGGACGAATTTATTTTCAGTTAGTTCTAGCCACAACACTAATGTGAAATGACTTGGCACTTCCCAAAAAAAAATATATATGCTTTTTTATTTTAATCACGTCTCATAATTAAATCCCTAAATTTTCATACCCATTCATTTAATAATTCCGGCATTTGATTCGAGATGAATTATTAAATATAGTTATCTAATATCCTCTTTATATATTTTGATTGTTTACTGTCACACATACTCCTGTTTGATTCTTTATTTTTAATTCGTGCACGACAACAATTAGCAATACATACAGTTCCTTGCTCCTATAGCGTCGGCCCTAATGGAATAATATCTCCGATTGTGCTAATATAGAATGACTTTCTTACTTATAGCCTTTAGATCATAATAATCTTCAGAGGAGCAATTATATATATTAATTATTTCCTTTATAGTGAATTAATTGATTACATTCGGTTTCTATATCTTTGTTCTTATCATTATTTTTTTGGATACACTGTCTTTACATGGACTTTAATCTTGATTCATAGGAATGAAAATATCACGGTTACTCCTCTCTTTTTTTTCATAAAAAATCTAATCTTGGTTGTAAAATCTATTACATAATTCATACTTCTATTTTTATTAGTCTGATCAATGAATTAATCTATATAATTCTGTTACAAACGACTAACAAATGTTTCTTAATATTATCCTTTATATATTATAGTATCAATTATATTAGTCTAATAATTCACTAATTTAGATAAATATAGGTAGCAGAATAATGAAATATGTGATTAATATCTCAATAAACTAAATTGTTTTGTGAGCAAAAAGATTAATCAATATTGCTAGTATAACTATATTTTGAAAGATAACTTATACGTAAACATTAAGCTTAGCTATAAGTGCAAAATAACAAACATCAATTGTAATTTGAATAAATGTACTTTATTTTGGCTATAATTGCCTGTTTCCTTTAATTTTGTTTTTAAAAAAGAAAAGTTAAAAAGAAACTATGCAAATTGTGCAACGCACGCGGGACATAATCAAATTTAAATTAAAAGACTGTCATTCAATTAAAACATAAATTAGTTAATTTCTTCTTATAACAACTTTTATCCATCATTATTAATAAAATATTTCACGAATTTAATTTATATAAAATTTAGAAAATAAATTAATAAATAAAATCGTGCATTGCACGGAACTAAATTATTAATATAAAAAATTTAAAAATTAATCACTATTATAAAAGGTAAGGTGATCATTGGCGGGCGTGTTTGGGTGGGTTGGCATGTGATGATTAGTCCCTTTAATCGGGCGGGTCGAGCTTGAATCGGGCCTAATGTGTGTGTCCAAAGCCCGGAAAAATTGGAGCGGTTTTTTTCGGTCGAGCCCAAAATATTAAGTAAAATGCACAAAAGTGATGACCAAAGCCCATCAATTTTCGAGAAAATCAGGGCCAGGTCCGGCTCGATTCGGGCCGAAAATCTTGTCCAAAGCCCGCTAGATTTTCAGGACGGGTCAGGCCTAGCCCGCGCCCGGCTTGTTTATCACCTCTATAAAAGGGAGGGAGGAGGAGGAGATATGTGCCCCCCTCTTTAAAAGACTTAAGTCACCTTTAGATGAAGTAAGTCTTTACAAAATAGTCTACTGTGTTCTTATTTATCAGAAAGAATAATTGAATTCCCACTTTTTATTTATTTATATATTTCATACTTTTGCGTAATAAAAAGGTGGATTAATATAAGACATACAAATTTATACACTATTTGATTAGTTATATTCCATTTATACTATATTAAGATAATAGTTTGAAAAAGCTGTGTGAAGTATCAATTAGTATTGGTAGTATATATCTTTCCGAATGACACCTTTGGTTGTTATAATTGCTAATTTACCTCCTTGAAATATGAAATTAAAAAAGTATTGAAAAAAATAATTACAATAGCCTTATAATTCTTATATCGACCATATGGTTGTTTAAATTACTCATATAATATCCTTTGGGATCATAGCATTATATTGATAAAGAATATTATTATCTGCGTATTCGTTGTTCTAGATGTTTATGAATTTGTTAGCGTATATCAACCATATGACACTATCTGAAAATGTCTTAATGGTTCAATATTCCTTTTATTTTTCTCGTCCTATATTCGTTGTAGATAATTCAATTAATATAGAGAAAAATACATCAAAATCTTTAACTCTTAGAATACTAATAACTCTCCGTATTGTTTAAAAATTTTAAATTATGGTCCCTCTCTAACGAAATTGCGTAAGTTTTTATTTTCATTTGTAAATTTTAATTGATTATAAGTTTTTAATGATCCATGCTTCGCATCGCAGTGCTTATTTTAGTGCTGAGATTTTTTCATATGCAAAACGTATATTTTGAAAGAAATTTTCCTGACTATATTGATTTAGAAACCTTAAGAACTATTTTCGATGACCATTCACATCGCTGGACTTATGTTCTGTGTTTAGTATATCGTTTATAGAAGATAGATACTTGTATCCTCCTTTATCTTTATAAGTGTTTAGTCTGATTTTCTTTTTACTCTAGATAATTACACGGGAAGCTCTCATAACAATATAGTGTACAAAATATTTGTTGCCTTAAACGGATATGGTAAACTATTAGTCATTCATTAGTCCGAACGATCTCGTTAGATTCGTCATATCATTAGAAACTTTTTCATCTTAATATAATATTTTAGTTATAGTGATAATTTCTTCATTAATTATATATTATTCAATAGTTTATAATTAAACGGTCAAAATTGTGTCTCGCTAAATAAGTCGTGTGTTATACTCGATGGATTTAGCGAGGAAAATCAAAAAAGACCCGTGTAGGAAAGTTAAGATAGATTTCAAACGAAAAAGTAGCAGTAACAAAAATAAAATCAGAAGAAGAGTTGGCTTTAAAAGCTGATCCAATGGGCCAGTTATTGTTAAGATGAGGAATAATGAGGTAAGTATCATATTTTATCAAAAATCACTTGAGATGTATAATCTCACATGATGGGTCAATTCTCGATTATTCCATTGCGATGTTGTAGGTATAGCAATCCATTCAGGCCTGTTTCGATCTCCTTAGTCAATGTATAGTTGTGGATTCACTTTGGCTCCATTTTCACTCGCAGTTTCTCCGGTTTGCTGTTGTATCAAGTATATTGACTAGAATTGGATTGTATGAGACATTAAATTGATTATGACATGAAACATGCTCTGTTAGTGCAATTAGTTTTTACAATTTTAGCCATACCACGAAATGATCTGGCTGTAATGTTCTATGGTAGTTTCGTTCATTAACATTTGCGATTGCACAGAACTCTATTTCCCGATTGTGTCTTATCTCCAAAGCATGCTCAAGAGAGTTCAAGACGTTCTAGAACGATATTGTGTAACGTTTGAATGGTCACATACAATGTATTTCGCAACCATTTATTCTCAACTAAAACCTATTACCAAACTTATGGATCCTCTGTAATATTGATTTGCTCTTGATATTACTCACAAATCATTAAAAATACTATCAGATCTTTTTTGAATATGTTGCAAATATTTGTTTTAAAGTGTTGAGGAGAGAGTACTCTGTATGTATAATCAATAACATTTGGAAAAACATATACCGATATACCTCCTCTTTTTTGAGTTTTCGGTTATTTGGCAAATACTTCGTATGTAGATATCTAACTTAACATATTATGAGGAGATTAGATGTTATATTTTGTTATTACTAATTTACTATGGCTTCTAGTAAATCACTAATCCTCTCTACGTTTCAAGTTGTATACATTTCTTAACATTGCTTCCAATTCATGAAAATTTTCTATTTTTTTCTAATATATGATGTCGCATGAAATTTATATTTAATTTTACTATTATATAATATTCTTTTCATAACACAATTCTCGCAATGATTTGACATTTTCCCCCTTCATTTTATGTCAAATTATTGCGAGAATTGTGTTACAGATGGAGTAGTTAAAATAAAACATTCATTGACTTACAACAGTGAAATAATAAAACTTTTTATTTTAAAAAATGAAGATAATCTAGTTTCCTTTTCAAAAAAAAAAAAATGCCAAACAATATCCCTTTCCCTTGTATAGGAAGCATTAACCTTGACTAAAAGATGAAATTTGATATTTTAGCAACTACAAAAGGACAATGATGGAGATAATCTGATGAAGGGAAAACTCATGTGACATGCTGTTGGCACCATAATAATGAAGAGTGAAGACTATGGACTTATCTTGAAGCATCAATGTATAGTGATTACTGATTAGTGAGGTGTGAGATTATTTCATCAACAGTCAAAAAGGTGGTTTTCATTCCTGTCTCAACGTTAATGTCTTTTACCGAGTTGGTTCAAAAGCCCAACACAAAACACACACTGCTTACTTACTTACTT
>SNQN01001083.1:30036-42625 GCA_008642245.1 Bassia scoparia
ATATGGGTCGGGTCTGGATCTCAAAAAAATGAGCGGGTCTGGGTATGGGTCTAGGCGGACCCGACCCAGACCCTACCCATTGCCATCTCTACTCCTTATCACGGAATATAATACGAGTACCTAGACTGCTAGACCGAACGTTTAGTATGGAGGATATTTGCATGATAGATCGATAAATGGGTTGGATCTAACCTCATTTGTTAGTAATTTGTAGAATTGTAGTGGTCTTGTGCATTTATTTGCACCAAAAAAAATGGATGCTACCACATACTTGGTCATATTGCACATTATTGTGTTTACTAATACAAGCAATTTGTATAGTGCATTTTGAATTAATTTTCAGTATTATCACAGCGTTTCCAAATTTTTGAATTAATCTTCCGTTTTTTTTTTTTTTGTTTGTGAATGCATTTTGCATATAACAGGAATAGGTGGGTCCAAACCATGATCCGTTAATAAACTTCCGTAATTTGACCCACTTGAAGTAGGGAGGGTAAAATAGGTTGGTTGTGTCACATTTTGTGTAAATGTATAATTGCAATTGTAAGTTTGTAACAGTGAGTTCTACTACGAGTAGTAATTACTGGATACTTCATTAGCTGTGATAAATGCTGAATTTCGGGCATAAAGTAAATGTGAGTTATCTCATCAGCTCCATTTCAATCGTACAAGTTTATCATTCACACTGTTTCTTGCTTTTCTCATTAACTTCAACCGATTCACTTGATTTTATATTGAAATACATTTTCATCTCCTTTATTTGCAGGAGCTTTTAACAAATTACATTTTTTTAAAAAAAAATCAATACATATGATGACCCAAAAATAATAAAAAAATTGTTCTACATATGATGATCGTTTGTTAAACCAACAATTCTTGCCAGTTCTAACAACAAATAAGAAGAATTAACAACTATTAGCTACGATATATAACTATGTCACATTAATATATATATTATATAAACGACTTTAAATAAGACAATTATTTTACTCCATTTTAAAATACTCATGTTATATCACCTTAGGAAACACTATACTCTATATCAATTTTTGGAGATGCAGTGATAGGGTTTTAGAAAAATCATGYAAATACTTGTGGTATGAAAGAGGAAAGAGAATTTCATGTGAAAATGATGCGATAATATTTTGAAACTTTTTTAATTTTTTGGAGATGCYAGAAAGAGAATATAATTTGAAAAATCATGAATTTACACACTAGGTCTATATTTCTCATTCAATCATCCTCGTAAGTAAATTTAATTTGTTTTTTATGCTACCGTAAGTAAATTTGCACATATATATAGAATATCATACGGAGCATAACTTTTCTAAAATTAATACTTTGACATTTGATGCAACAGCCTCTACAATAATTTTGCACGTATACACAGAATATCATATGATCAATCCCCTCTACCATTGACATGCCAATACAAAGTGAATGTTCAGCCTCATAATTCAATTTATTTAACCCATATGATTAAATTTACTTTTGATCATGCAATTTAGTGCAACTAATTCACTAGGGGCCAGATACGAGGTATATGACTGATTRCGCCGTTCGACTAATTATAAGAGCTCAACTCAATAGTACGTATGGTCAATTGGTCACATAGACGTATTTTCTTAGTAAACTYTAGTTAATTTGATATAGTCAAAGATACATTTTCCCCAAGGATCATGAAGAAAAGGTCAAGTTACTATAGTATGTCAAGTTGATTGCAAAAGTTAAATTGTTAATAGGAAGAAGAAAAATCAATGGCTTCAATCAAAGGATAAATCAACGTCCTCAACTTTAGCAAGTTCACAAGAATGTGGTGTGTGTGGTGTGTCCCAGGAATCATCCTTACATMTTTCCAAGGAACTTTTCATCAACTGTCTTTAACCCTTCTTGCGAGTCTTATGGGCTCAACTATTAGAATTAGTCAAATGGTCTTTTCCATCCACTCATATATAAAAGTTGTTACTTGTTACTTTCTCCGTGATAGATGGTAAATTACAACGTGTTTTTTTTAAACGTGTCAAAAAAAATTTAATTACGACGTTTCAAAAGTGTGTATAACGTACAATATGTTATTTACAAATGAGGCGGTGGAAATTATCTAATTTGTGTAACATACATTATACTTTTTATGCATGTATAACATACATTATACTTTTTATGCATGTGTAAAAATCCCTTAATTGAGGGACTTGACAATTCCTCCAATAGTTTTTTTTTTTTTTTTTTTAAAAAAAATGGTTTTCTCTCATAGATTAGAATTCAAATCTTGTTACCATTCTAGCTTCAACCAATAATTTTAGTTTGTAGAATGAATATTTGCTACAAGCCTACAATTAATCATAATGGTATGACACAGATTTGTGCATTTTGACAAAGCGATCTTATTAATACTCGTACTAAGTACTTGATCGAATCAATTGAACTGAATCAAAATCTATTTCAATCAAAACAATAGCACTTTGATGGACTTTCTTCCACAAAGTTATATAAAGAAATAGCGATGTAAGGGCACATATTTTGTTCATCAATCAAAGTTTTGCCAAATTAGAATTGTTTAATCCAAATCTATGATATTAGAGCAATCACTACAACGAGCCAAAAAAAATACTCACAACTCTCTCACCTACTTTCTCTCTCCTTCCATCAAATTTTTCCTCAACCTTTATCATTTTCTTCATAACAATGATAAAAAAAAATTCTCACAACACTCTATCTTCTACTTTTTCCCATACCCCACCATATTCCACATCATCTTTTATTTTTTTTTTCCCACTCTTCTATATATATTTAAGACAATTAAGTTAATTAATATTTTGTAATTAAATTCGTAATTAATTAATTAATCACGGTTAAAATAATTGACAATTACTTATTTATTCGTAATAAAATAATAAACTGTCCTTCATTAATTTAATGTTATTTAATTAATTAGTCACACGTTAGAATAATTGGCAATAACTTAATTATTTTCGTTAACAAATAAATGATTTTTATTAATAGCAAGTAAAATACAAGAAGAACACATACAACATTAATTAAAACGTTTTGTTGATTATTAGCATTTTCCTAAAGGCAATTAATAGCAAATTATTACTCCGTAAGATTTAGAGATTTTTGTTGATTTTCAAAGTGTGTGGAAATATAGCAAGGGTGTCAATTTATAGAGGATGAAAAAATATGACCGTTGGTGATTTTTTTTAAAAAAAAAAAAATTTATAACGGTCGAAAAATGCAAAATGCAAAACTAACGGTTACAATTTACCAGAAAAATCTGATTGGTTGAATAAATCCCCTTGCCCACGTGTCGTGTCCCTATTGGGCCGACAGCTTCAGCTTGCAGGGGTGAGTGTTGTTTTTTTTTTTTACTTTCAGCAATACCAAAACGATGTGTTTTGGTTAATGGGCCAGCATACCCATTACCAAAACACATCATTTTGGTTGTGGGAAAGGCAAAAAAAATTACTTTTTGCAGCTTGTAGTGTGGGCCCCACACGTTTACTGTGCTTTCTCAATCTGCTCAGCATTGGAGCATTTCTTCAAGCGATCAAATGAGAGCAAATTATGCTCACTGCTACAATCCACATGCTCACTATTTTAGATCAAAATTTTTCCATTGAGCAAATATTAACTCATTGTAATGGATGCTCTTATATAACTATTAATTGTTTTTATTATTATAAATGAGTTTTTTTTAAAAAAGTACTCAAGGTGTAGATGAGTTTTTTTTTTTATTATAGATGACAATGCTTGTAGTATCAAGGTGTTTTACTGATAGATATACGCTACATTTCTTTTGGACCTTGGTGTGGTTGGTTTCATTCTAAATAATAATATTGGGAAAACTACAGAATAACACAGGCCGACACAATTACGCAACAATAGATAGAATGTTGAAATTGTGCGAATCTGTTGTATTAATGTATCAGCTTCATATGAAGGGAATTTATGAAGGGAATTTATTAAGGCGATATTTAATTAAATCTGTTGTATTAATGTATAAAATTCTTAGGTTCTATAGATATCTGATAAGGTTTTATCAATGTTCTCAAATTGTAAGTGTCGTTCGACTTACTATAAATGAGAATTTTAATTTTCTCATATAAAAAAAGTAATAATAATCTTTTATCAGTACACTGGGGCCCTGGGGGCGTTTGGCAAGTGGGAATGAGAATTTGGGGAATATAGAATGGGAATGAGAATGGGAATTGAAAAGTGGTAATTCATAAAATATTCTCAATCTCATGTTTGGTATAGATTTGGGAATAAATCTAGGAATAAATAGTATTATGTTAATTTTAATTAACAACTAGTATTCAGGCCCGGACGTTYTCCCGGGTCATARATTTTAATTTTTACTTTTGTAAATATATATTTATTTTGCCTATTAATTAATTTCATCATTTTTATACATGTAATAATGGATAAGGACCGATATGATGAAATTATATGTTTGTACAAATAGTCAAGCAAAAAACTATAATGTAGTATTTTGAAGGAAGTTTCAAGCTTAATACTTGTAATCGCGTCAAAAAAAAAAGCTTAATACTTGTAAAAAAAAATATTCTATGTTGGTTTTGTTATTAATATAATTGAATGTTGCGCTACTTTTAAATTTCGCAATCCACATGACCCAAGTTATAAAATGATGTATTTTGTATTYGTGAATCAAGGTAAATGACTGAGTTAAAATAAAAATATAATGCAATTAAGTTTGAAATATGTTACTCGTATATATCCTCGATCTCTTTTTATACTCGTATTGTATTTTTTTAAAAGAATTCGCAATATACATGCACCATTACCCAATTTAGAATAATGTGGTCTCAACGTAAATTTACTTTATTATCCCTATGAATATAATATATAATAAAATAATATAATGTAACTCTCGTTTGGATTTCGTAATTGCATGTGATTATGTTTATTTTTCTCTCCTACATAATATCATTTGATTGCATATTTTACCTGTCTCTTATACACATCTAGATGTGTATAAGAGACAGCTATAATTCAATCAATGAAACAAAATTAAATCATTTTTTCCCACTAAATTAATTCAAACAATGAAACAAAATTACACCATTTTTGGCCACATAATAAAAATTCAAAAATAAAAAAAAATCGACCCTCTACAATCAAATTTACACTTCCAAACGAAGAATTTCAATCCCAAAAAGAATAAAATCAAAATCAAACTCAAACTCTGGCATAAGTAGGTCTCAAAGGCTGACCTTCAAAAAACCCAGAATAAAAAACATCCTCTTCCTCATCCAAGAACAAATCATCAACGCTTCAAAACCCAACAACCGCGAACCCCACTGCACGGCCAATGCAACCAACACATTCAGCCCAATGTTCGTAACCACCAAACCCAAAACTGTTACTGTAGCAATTTCAGATCAAGGCAAAATGATGCGGGAGGATGCGGGACCCCACTGCACGGCCAGCGCAACCAACACATTCAGCCCAGGTTGCGGCGGATGCGGGAGGAGGCGTCGGAGTAGGAGGAGGGGAGGGAGAGGGAGGAGAGAGAGAGGAGGAACCACGACGATGGTGCTGCAATTTTAGGGCAAAATCATATGCGAAATCACTGTAGCAAGTCTAGCAACCAAGCAATTTCATATCTGGTTTGTTCGCTCACCACGAAATCACGATGGTGTTGATTGTTTGGTTTTGTTTTAATTTGGTGTTGAGAGTGGGAATTCATATGAGGTAGGAAGAAGGAAGGAGAGAGATGGTATGCTGGTAGATTAATGGGGGAAAGTGAGAGGATTAAACCATAATACAAGTGATAGGGGTTAAATGGAGGTTAAGAGACAACGGCGTCAGCCATTTAACGAATTTAGGGCTCATTAAGGGTATTTCAGCTATTTAGTGTGAGGTGGAAGGTACCTGAGGCGTTTTTAAAAACTCAAGGGTACCTGAGGAAAAATCCCTTATTATTATTATTATTATTGATTATAGATGTGTGTATATTCATTAGAATCTTAAATAGAAAAAAATGAGCTAAATGGTTAAAATAAAAATAAGGAGATGAAAAGTTAAAGGGTAAAAAAAATAGAAGATGATAAATTATTATGTGTAAATTATTGTAAATATTTTAAATAGTTGAAAAGTTTTATTATGTGTAAATTATTGTAAATACGATTACATAATGACATGTGACACATTGACAATTGTCATAATTCTACCGCAAATGGAGTCCATGTGGCGTGTCTACGTTGTTTGGCACGCCTTTTAATAATATTTATAGATTATAAATAGATTGTCTCAAATGCCAAAAGGAAAAGGAAAAGGAAAAAAAAATAAATTCCCCATTTATTACCTACCCCCTCTGGGCATTTGGCAAGTGGGAATGGGAATTTGGGTAATATAAGATGAGAATGAGAATGAGAATTAGAAGGTGAGAATTGATAAAATTATCTCAATCTCTTGTTTGGTATTGATTTGGGAATAAATGAGGATTTGAAAAGGGAAAAAAAGGAAATAAAATTGGATGAAAAAATAACTTTGAGCAAAAAAAAGAAAAAAGAAAATAAATATAATTCCCCATCTAATAGACTAATACCAACCCTCCTAGGTAATAAAACCATTGGAATGGACCCCATTTAATCCTATTCCCCTTCCCTCAAATAATCTCATTCCCCACAAACAAACATGGAAGTTTAGGACATTGGGATTAAAATTCTCATTCCCACCCATCTATTCCCACAAAACAAACACCCCCCTAGGTAATAAAATGGTGGGAATTCACCATTTTTATTCCCATTTCCCTTCCCTTATTTAATCTCATTCCAACTTACCAAACATTGGAATTTCGCTTAAATGAAAATAATATTCCCATTCCCACCTTCAATTCTCATCTACCAAACACCCCCTGAGGTATAAAACTATAAATACACTTTGTTTGGCGTATGCATCGCGTATGACCTTTTCAACTACAGTAGCTGAAATACTGACTTTTCCGTAAACATAAAGGTTTTACTAGAAAAGTTGACTTTTGACTCTCTAATAATCAATGTCAGATACTATTAGCTTCCTGCTAATGTGGTTGCGAAACGATTAAAAGAATGCATACATATTAACATGCTAAAGCATAAGCAGGAATTAATGGAATTTGAATACTTGCATAAACAACTCATGTACTGAACAAGGAATGAAACATGCTTGCTCATTCCAGTACAAATCAGGTAGATCTTTAAACGCCGTCGCGCGCCATCACCAAATAATTAACATTTAACAACAGCAGCGGCAACAAGTTGCATTTTAAAATCACCAGATCACAAATAAGAACAGCAGGACAGGACCATTGAAATATAWATATCAGGTCAAACCCTGATCATYAAAAGAATTTAGAAGAGCTTAAATTTATTAATATTCTCACTAGAAGAACTAATTTAACAAATTCAGATACTGAACTAAATACAACCCTGTGATCCCAGTACAATTTAAAATGGAGTAACATAAACCGCCGACATGACAGAAAAAGCTTATATAATAGGCAAAAATATTCAAACATTTTTAAAACATCAAAATCTTCCTGCTCTAGTATTACCCAACAATAAGACCTCTAACCTTAGAAAGACAATAAAGAATTGTTGCTGGCACATTTTGTATTATTAAGCTACAGCGGGCATGTCCTTGAGCCAAGCATCCAGCGGCTTGCCAATCGAGTACACGATAAATCCGATGCTCCTCAGTTTCTCTGCGTCCACCACATTTCTCCCGTCAAAGATAAAGGCCGGCTTCTGCATGTTGTCAAACATCTTCTGGTAGTCAAGGTTTCTGAATTCATCCCACTCAGTCAGAATGCACACAGCATGAGCATCCTTGGTGGCTTCATAAGCATCCCAAACAACATTAAGCTGCTTGATGGCAGTAGGGCTGGAAGGCTGAAGATGAGCTGGGTGATCCCAGTCAAACTTGTTCATGGAAAGATCTTTCCTTATCTGATCTTCAGAGACCTGAGGATCATATATGCTTAATTGGGCTTTGTCACCCAAAAGCCCCTTGCAGACATCAATAGCAGGGGTTTCCCTGGTGTCACCGGTATCTTTCTTGAATGCAAACCCGAGGATTGCCACCTTCTTATTCGATACGGTGTTAAACATAGAAGCAACAACCCGGTTCACAAAACGGGTCTTCTGGTAGTCATTCATCAAGATAACCTGCTTCCAGTAGTGAGCCACTTCAGGGAGTCCATTGCACTCGCAGATATAAACCAAGTTCAGAATATCCTTCTGGAAGCAGGACCCACCGAACCCCACACTAGCATTCAGAAACTTTGAACCAATCCTCGTGTCCTTGCCAACAGCATGAGAAACTTGGGTAACATCAGCTCCAGTTGCCTCACAAAGTGCTGACATTGCATTCACAGAGGAGATCCTCTGAGCCAAGAAAGCATTGGCAGCTAGCTTAGAAAGCTCAGCTGACCAGAGATTGGTGCAAATAATTCGGTCATCAGGAACCCAATGAGCATACACTTCTTTCAGTGTTTTCACTGCCTTAGCACCTTCAGGGGTTTCCCGTCCTCCGATAAGAACCCTGTCGGGTTTGAACAGATCCTCAATGGCTGTTCCCTCAGCAAGAAATTCCGGGTTGGAGAGGATCTGAAAATTGATGCCTTTGCTATTGTGTGAGAGAATCTTTTCAATGGCCTCAGCAGTTTTAACAGGCACAGTAGATTTTTCAACAACAATCTTGCTGGACTTTGATACATCAGCAATCATTCGAGCAGCACTCTCCCAGTAGGTCAAATCTGCTGCTTTACCAGCACCAAGACCCCGAGTTTTTGTAGGGGTGTTCACAGAYACAAAGACAATGTCAGCCTCACAGACATGCTTCTCCACATCAGTGGAGAAGAAGAGGTTCCTCCCTCTGCATTGCTTCACTACATCGTCCAAACCAGGCTCGTAGATGGGAAGCTGGTCACTGTTCCAAGCATTGATCCGAGGGGCAGCAATGTCCACAACGGCAACTTCAATTTCAGGGCACTTAAGTGCAATGACAGCCATTGTAGGGCCACCAACATAGCCAGCACCAATGCAGCAAATCTTCACCATCTTGAGTATTACTTAAGAAAGCTGGTTACCATACAATAGTGAATATAAGTCAATTCAGGGAGCAAAAAAAAAGCATAACAAGCAAGGGGAGAGCGCAAAATGGGGTAAAATCAGCATGATTAACAACATGCTCACATTAATCAAATTTACACCTCTAAAAGCAAGTACTATAAAATACATTMATGAGGCTATCAATAGGCAATGACGTCCAATCCGGATCGTCGACAGAAAGAATTACAATGCACAACAACCAAAAATCTAATGCCCTATTGGAGCATCATGCTCCCTCTGTTTCTTGAGAAATGTTCACCCTCATTTGCATCAAAGTGTGATCTTTAACACATACTCCCCAGCAACACAATTCCCAGAAAGATTTGACGTAAAGTAGAGAAGAAAAARGTCAAATCMTTCTAAAGCCAGYTAAAAGTTTAACAGTGACATGAAAGCAATTTTCAATTAAAAATCTCACTATCAATTTAATTTAATGCAGTCATATGTAGGTACCATAATTTAATAGATTAATGTAACAGATTATCATGATAAACAAAGTGGGACATTCTCTAATGTGAATGGGAATCATCAGTAATTCAGTATGTACCTAAAGATTAGGGAAAGACTAATAACAACAATGACATTCTTTTGCTAAAAAGTTTCATCAACCAGTACGAGATCAATAACACTATTACAGAATAATTGTATAAAGTTAAATGTGAGAATTGAATCAGATCTAAGAATACAATTGAAAAGACATTCACCACAGTTGCAGATCCAAACATCAAAATGTGTAAAAAGATCAAAATTTTCAAGATGAGTGCAGCTGTAACCATGATCTCGCGAAAACCAAAATCAGAAAGCAAAGAACGCAATTGAGCAAGATCAAACCCAAAAAACAACATTCAACAAATAGATCTGAATATCCGAAACAAATTTACACACCGCAAGATCACGTTTTTTCACTCCCGAAATTCAGATCAATCACCGAAATTCCAACAATGCTAGGCAAAACAAACACACCCCATTAAAATTCAACCATTGATCATCAAAATCAAACACACCCTTAACAAAAACAAAATCACACAAACAACCAGAGACCAAAAAAAAAAGAGCGACACGCCAATCAAAATGAAAACATATTTTTAAAAAATGACGAAATGAAGATGAAACGTACCTCTTCTTCGAGTGTGAATCCGAGAAAAGGGAAAACAAGAAATGAAGAAAGAATAGATCTGAAGAAGGAGGGAGAGAAGAAGAAGAGGAAGAAGCAGAGAATGAGAAGAAAAGGGGAAGAAGAGAGGGGAGTCTGAGTTGTGTTGTGCCGACGAATGAGGGGAGGAGTGCCAGGTGCCGTGTATTTATATATAATTGTCCGTAAAAATGAAGTTTAAGTTACGATATTTGCTAAAATAAGCAAAGGCATTTCTTTTATTTGTTCTTTATTTATCACGTTTACTTGTTCTTTCTTCCTCTCRTTTTCCTCTTTCTTATTTTTATAATCACTCACCACTCTAACCACCGTCATACTCTTCTAACAATTTGATTTTACGTTTAAGCTAATTTATTTTTTCATTTAATTTTGGTGAAAAATTAATTAACTAATTAATTAATTAATTTAGTCTATTTTTGGATTTGTGGAACGCTTGGTCCTCGAGGTCCATGAGCTACATTGACTCGATCATTATTAAGGAGTGACTGAAATGAGGGAAGTCATATATTTGTTCTTTTTAAATGCAAAGGACATGTATGATAAGTTATGATGGGGAAGATTAGAGAAATTAGCTTGATTTGATTTAAGTTTTGGTAGGTGGTCAATGCAAATGTAGAGACTAATAAGTGATAATAATTTAGGGGTTATGCTAGTAAATGCATTCAACGAAATTAATGTACGATATTATTTAAAATGCCAATTGATTCGTTCCGTTCAACTTATTTTCATAAAAAATAAGTTCAGATGCGTTAAAATAAGTTCGGATAAAAAAAAATTACGTTGAAAAACAAACTTATTATTTTTCTCTCACACAAAACAATTTCGACTAAGTTCATATGATAAAAAGAAATTGATAAGTTTTGATCAGAAAAAAATAAGTTGAACAGGAGTTATTACACAACAAACTTACAAACTAATTAGAGCAAGTTTAACCCRAGGGGCCTGTTTACATTAACTGAAATCAACTGAASTGAATGGAGCTTAACTGAACTGAACTGAATTTAATATTTTATGAGAGAGAGATTGGGTTAAGAACTGAACTGAACTGAATGGAGCTGAACTYAACTGAAAATAAGTTAATGTAAACAGYRCCTAAGTCTTAAGACTTGTCAAACTTTATCACTTTAGCCCTAAATTAAAACTTATTAACTGAAATCAACTGAACTGAATGGAGCTTAACTGAACTGAACTGAATTTAATATTTTATGAGAGAGAGAGATTGGGTTAAGAACTGAACTGAACTGAATGGAGCTGAACTGAACTGCAAATAAATTAATGTAAATAGGTCTTAAGTCTTAAGACTTGTCAAACTTTATCACTTTAGCCCTAAATTAAAACTCTTATGGCTCAATATATATCATAATATTTTACTTTTTTTTTATCTCTTTATATCATTATCTGTTACGGAGTATATGAAAACAAACGTTATTACATTATGGTAGGTACCATATTTCAAGTCTTAAAGTTCCTTTTGTTTTGGAGGAAAACATTTTCAATGCAAAATTATTTTCTATTGAAAAAAAATTTCGAATAAAATTTGGAAATTAGATCGAATTATTTTCCATTGTTTATTTGTATGAAAAAATATTTTCTTAAAACTCATTTTCCTTTATTTGTTTGAAAAAACTTTACTTGAGAAAATAAAGGAAAATTGTATCCCTTTGTTTTGGAAGGAAAAATGGTTTCATTGTGAATAGAAAATAGTTTTCCAACCAAAATTTCAATTTACTTTGATTTTGTCAAACAAACAAGAGAAAGTGGAAACATTTTCTTCCAAAACAAACGCAGCCTAAGTTGAGTCTTTGAATTTCAAGACTCGGCTTGATATTTGGCTAAGTCTAAATCTTAAGACATAAAAGGTTCACAAACTTTCATATGAGGCCTGCCACATGAAATTCATTTGTGAGGCCTTCTATATTTTGGGCGGCCCATTATGTGTAATAACGGGGTCTAGTACTAATTTGTAACGGCGTTATGGTTTGACACATTGACCGTTATCAKTTTTTTTTGTTTTTGAATATTGGGCTTTTATTTTTGTCMTTCTRTTACTCTCTCTTCTTCTCTTTTCATCTTCCTCTGATTGTAGCAAGCTATCATTTTTCCCATTCTTTTTCATTCTCCCTCTTCTTTGTTCCTTGTTGAATTTCTTTGTTAATTTTTTCTCTTCTCACTTTCCTTTCATTTCATCAAATTTGTTCTTTGATAATTCTCGTTTTCACTTGTAGAAATTTCTTTTTTTTTTCATTTTTTCATTTATCGAAATGACGAAATTTAAAATTGTTCAATGTGGTGGTTGAAAAGGAACAAAAAATCTTGTAGA
>SNQN01001083.1:43175-71104 GCA_008642245.1 Bassia scoparia
TATTTTGAAAATCATATTGAATTCAATATCTATTTATTTCTTATGTATTTCAATATTACTATTTGTATGTCAATGTAATTAATATTTTCATCTCTTTGTCAAGAGATTCAGTTGAAAAGAAAAAATTACATCGAAAATTTGAAAATCATAATAACTCACCGCCATTGTTAATTTGAAACTGTACCCAATTACATGATTTTTTTAATTGAATATTTGTTTAATATAAATTTTTAACTGATCGCACGCATCGCGTGCTTATAGTGCTAGTTCTACTATAATCCGAGATCATGTTTTTCATTATGGTCCTGCGTAAATGTTCATATTTAATAATATAAATTTTCATTTTCAAAAGCAAATGTCAATATTCAAATGTTCATTTTCGAATGCAAATGTTCATCTCCAAATACAAATGTTCATATCTAAAATGCAGCATTTATATTTTTAGATATGAACATTAACCCGAAACCATAATAAGGATCATGATCCTGGGAGGCTAGGACCGTAGTAGACCTATAGGTTAGTTAGGTAGTATGAAAAAGTAAGTTGAATAATATACAACATGGGCTTAGCCCATTTAGTAATTCAAAAAATATGTATTTAGAAAATTGAATATGTGGGTGATGTATCGGGTTAATGAGTCGGGCGACAAATGAAAATTTTTCCTCCTAAATTCGACCCATCACCCGCACAAGTTAATCCACTACCCGTCTTTCGTCCGTTTAAATCGATTTTTCACACATCCATTTAGGCGGGTGGATCGAATTAGTGGATGATCCGTTCGATATTTTCATCCCTATAGAAAACTAGTGTTTTGACCTTGGCGGTGTCTCAAATTATCTCTCGGCCTCCGGGCCAACATATATCAACAATGATATGCTATATATACAGAGTATATTATTGATTATTTTGTGACATTTTGTGATTTTTGTTAAGTAAAAAAAGACAACAATGGGTGGAGCGAGGTTTTTAGTATGAAAAATAATACTCGTGAGTTGTAACTAATAAAAAAATTAGCGAAAGAGAATACATCACGGTTAAATTAATTAATTATGAGACTTAATTAAATATATATTTGAAATAATGACTAAGGACATTGCATGTACTCCGTACTTGATTAGTGGTTAAAAATTAATTTTTCATATCAAAAATCATGGGTTCAATACATTTTGTTTATATAATATTTTATTTTTAATTGAAAACTACATACGCAGGACAGGACACTTGACAAGTTAGGAGTGCACATGACGTGTCTACGTTGTGAGATACTTCCTTGATTTTCAAGTTTTTAGCAAATGTCAAATGTTACACTTTGAATAGTATCAAATGACACCATGCAATGACACAATTTTGGCACAAGTTGTTCAACTCGTACTCGTTAAGTTCACAGTTGATTAGAGTTGATCATGAGCGGCGCATTAAAGTTTTGATCTATCTCAACTTCTAAGTTGACAATTATTACATTTTCTTTTATTTCTTAAAAAAAAAATATTTTTGTATATATACTACTTCAATTTATTTTAATATCGTGTCAGTGTATTTCTTAATTTTAAAGACAAACTAATTGAAAATAATAGTATATATCTTGCTGAGTTTCGAGCTCGTTCAAAAGAAGTCGCGCTAACTCGAGTTGAGATTGATCGACTCAAGACAAACACCCTTGAGTTTGGCCTCTGTGGTGCTTGGTGTGTGCATTGGTGGTCCGCTGCGCAAAACATAACACCAAGGTGGCAAGGTCCCTTCACATTATTGGCTATATATGAGTGCCCCTTGTACTTACAAAAATAACATTACTTCGTATTAAAGAAAATGGAGTTTATGTTTTTTTTTCGACAAGGAATGATGAATTTCATTAATCAGTAGCACGACAACATCTACATCGAGTACATAAATCAATAGGATATAATATATGGAGGCAAGTTTTACATTCAAAACAACTAAATAAAAGAATACTCGAGCGCAACTCATGAATGATGGATTCAAACATTAAATTCATCGTTAACATCGATTTTCGTGCATCTTTACGAATGGAAATCTTCACAACATGTACTATAATTGTCTTGAACGGAGAAATTGTACCACATATTATACTTATTTGAACTAACATCGTCTTCCCTACTACTTTGATCCAATAAAAAAAAACACTACCACGAAACTGCCATGAAAACACAACACAAAAAACCCCTTGAAGAGGACTAATGACTCCGAAAAGAGGAGCGATAACTCTCCTAATGAGAACTCAATTATTGACCAAACTAATACAAGAAACTGTAAAAACAATAACCTAACAAGGAAATTTGGGGCTTACCATGGAGTTTTTCTTCCATGATAGCCCCAAACTTTTTGACTTTTTAAGGATTTTTTGAGGCGCAGGCGGCTAGGTTTAGGGAGAAGATGACGGAGTAGGTTGAGTTTATGTTATTTACAAGGGATACCTATTTTATTGTATGAAGTATAAAGTACTCCATTTTAGAGTTTTAATGTTTTTTGCTGTATAGAAAGTTACAAGAGCGGGGATGAGAATTGATCTCATAATCTCTTAGAACCGAAATGAGAATTTTAAACAATTGAGTTATCCCTCATTCTCCCCTTTAACCTTTACGCTCCGTTTGGTTATTGGGACTAATGGTGGGAATGAGAATGGAATTTTAGTGTAATTTAAATAGGAAAAACACTTAAAATTACTATGGAGAATAAAGTTGTTCATAACTTTATTTTCACGAGAAACAATCTTAGCTCAAATTTATATTTTTCTCTCCATGGAGACACAATTTTTTAAGAATTTCATTACCATTCATTACCACTTGGAGGTAGAGGTGATAAAAAAAGCTCGCCCCAAATTTTTGTTGGTTTTGCTCACAACTTTTTCGACCCGGGCCCAGCCCGAAATTTCCGTTTTTTTGTCCGGGTTTTGACGATCAAAATTTAGACATTTTGGTTAACTTTTTGGGCCCGGCCCGAAAAGCTCGTTAGACACGCCCTTATTTTTCGGGCTTTGGTTAATCTTTTAGGAATAACAAACTAAATTATCCCTAGTGTCGGTGTTGTCTCCCAATTTGTTGTACTTTGACAAGTTTATTGGTTGCATTACTTGCATAGACACAGTATTACCCCGTCAATAACTCCGGAATTCCGTAAGCCATAAGGAGTTAAGGACTAAATAGTAAATACTGTTATTGTTTTTCTTCAAGCTCNGCGCCATCCATATGGCTTGGCGCCATTCTGGGTCAGAGCCAAATGGCTTGGCGCCATTCATATGGCTTGGCGCCATTTGCTCTTTTCCCATTTTTCCACCAAATTTCTACCCAATTTTGGTACTTACTCCAAATAGCCCTTTGCCATGATTTGTCCTATATAATCACCTACTAATTTCATTAGCTCATGGATCATTTATGTATAAATGTTCCAACAAAAAACTCTTAAAATTACTATGGGGAATGAATTGAAGTTGTTCACAACTTTATCTTCATGAGAAACAATCTTAGCTTAAATTTATGTTTTTCTCTCCATGGAGACACAATTTCTTAGGAATTTCATTACCACTTGGAGGGATGGTATTGCTGGATGAGAATGAAAATTTAAGAAGAAAATTGAACTTTTTAGGATGAAATTGCATTACCATGGGAATGAACATGATATTTTTCCCAGATTTACATAAAAATTCATTTCCATTACCACCATTTACTACCAACAACCAAATGGGACGTTAATGTACTTTACAACTCTTTTAGTTATGAACAAAAATTTATCGAGTCGAATCAAATAAGTTCTCGTATGAATGTATTTTTCCTTATGAGCTATGAAAATTTTAAAATGTATTTTATTTTTATTATCTCTGTTATATAAGGGAAGGGGTGAGGTGTGACGACGATTGCAGTGTCATATAAAATTTCCACTATAACCTTACTAATTCTTCTTTTCTCTTTATTTAAATGAGGTTAAATTTGAGAGGTTAATTACACGCATTWATTWATTGTCAAATTAAAACAACCACAATTCAAAATTCAAAAAGTCAAAAGTTTTAACATTCCAATTGAGTCTACCAATAAATTGAACTATTTTTGGATTATATGTTATATTTTTTACCACTGAGTCCAATTATTTATTTTCTTTATTTCGCGGTTTTTTTACTTTTATTTTTAAGTTAGTTAATCGATCGATAGATTGATTTTTTTTACTCTATAAGTGATTTTTTTTTATAAACTTGATTTTTCAAACATCATTTAACTTTAACAAATTTCAAGGTAATACAAAATCACAAAGAGTCCTCTTAGGGTTTTTTTCGATTTTTCTCTAGAGAGGGAGGATAGGTTTCCATCGTCCCTCTCTAGGAGGGCTTTTTTTTCCGAATCAGTATAAAAAGCTATAAGAACGTAACGCATGCATAAAAGACTAGTATAAGAAAAGAGAGACTATAATGGTGTTTATCTAAAATGTCTATTTTACCATTAACAATTTTTCTACAAAAGCAGTCAGTATTATTAAAACGTAAAATTAGTGTTTGAAACAATTGAGTGAATGAAATGAATGAAATCATGAATGGAGAGATATTACGTTGAGTAATTATTGTACAAGAGTTTATGTACTTTATCAAAATCTTAATTTTAATTGCGATCAACAATCGAGTCAAAAGTTGTTCATTTGCTAATACTTAGGTCACTCCGTCAGTAGGTTTGGTCTTGGAAGATTGATTAATCAATAATAGTAGCTATTTATAAATAGTTATGACATTTTTCAGTAATTTTTAATAAATAACTTACTAAAAATGGAAAATAGAGAATTGTTTCAAGTAATATGTAACACCCATTTATAACAAATGTTTCAAGTAATACGTAACGGAGGAATAACTTATATAATTTTTTAAAGAAAAAAAAAAGTTGTCAATACAATAATATGTAGGCAAGTATACAACTGTACATGAAAAATTGTGGTGATCTTATCAACTAAGTGTATCAACTAATACTTATTCTTGGTGTTGTTTTTCAAATTTTGGATATTTAGAGAGTCACAAGAAGGGGTGTATCAATCTCGGAATTTTTAGGAATAACAAACTAAATTATCCCTAAGTGTCGGTGTTGTCTCCCAATTTGTTGTACTTTGACAAGTTTATTGGTTGCATTACTTGCATACACACAGTATTACCCCGTCAATAACTCCGGAATTCCGTAAGCCATAAGGAGTTAAGGACTAAATAGTAAATACTGTTATTGTTTTTCTTCAAGCTCTGTTAATGAAYAAGATAGCCTCGTAAATCGTGATGTGAAAGAAATAACGGTGGCAGCAAATGCAAGTGAACAAGGAATGAGTAGAGTGGGCCCTACGTAAAGGTGTAAANGAAATCTTCACAACATGTACTATAATTGTCTTGAACGGAGAAATTGTACCACATATTATACTTATTTGAACTAACATCGTCTTCCCTACTACTTTGATCCAATAAAAAAAAACACTACCACGAAACTGCCATGAAAACACAACACAAAAAACCCCTTGAAGAGGACTAATGACTCCGAAAAGAGGAGCGATAACTCTCCTAATGAGAACTCAATTATTGACCAAACTAATACAAGAAACTGTAAAAACAATAACCTAACAAGGAAATTTGGGGCTTACCATGGAGTTTTTCTTCCATGATAGCCCCAAACTTTTTGACTTTTTAAGGATTTTTTGAGGCGCAGGCGGCTAGGTTTAGGGAGAAGATGACGGAGTAGGTTGAGTTTATGTTATTTACAAGGGATACCTATTTTATTGTATGAAGTATAAAGTACTCCATTTTAGAGTTTTAATGTTTTTTGCTGTATAGAAAGTTACAAGAGCGGGGATGAGAATTGATCTCATAATCTCTTAGAACCGAAATGAGAATTTTAAACAATTGAGTTATCCCTCATTCTCCCCTTTAACCTTTACGCTCCGTTTGGTTATTGGGACTAATGGTGGGAATGAGAATGGAATTTTAGTGTAATTTAAATAGGAAAAACACTTAAAATTACTATGGAGAATAAAGTTGTTCATAACTTTATTTTCACGAGAAACAATCTTAGCTCAAATTTATATTTTTCTCTCCATGGAGACACAATTTTTTAAGAATTTCATTACCATTCATTACCACTTGGAGGTAGAGGTGATAAAAAAAGCTCGCCCCAAATTTTTGTTGGTTTTGCTCACAACTTTTTCGACCCGGGCCCAGCCCGAAATTTCCGTTTTTTTGTCCGGGTTTTGACGATCAAAATTTAGACATTTTGGTTAACTTTTTGGGCCCGGCCCGAAAAGCTCGTTAGACACGCCCTTATTTTTCGGGCTTTGGTTAATCTTTTAGGAATAACAAACTAAATTATCCCTAGTGTCGGTGTTGTCTCCCAATTTGTTGTACTTTGACAAGTTTATTGGTTGCATTACTTGCATAGACACAGTATTACCCCGTCAATAACTCCGGAATTCCGTAAGCCATAAGGAGTTAAGGACTAAATAGTAAATACTGTTATTGTTTTTCTTCAAGCTCTGTTAATGAAAAAGATAGCCTCGTAAATCGTGATGTGAAAGAAATAACGGTGGCAGCAAATGCAAGTGAACAAGGAATGAGTAGAGTGGGCCCTACGTAAAGGTGTAAAAAAAGTACTTCATCCACACGGCCACACCCACATCTTAAGCTCATAGACCCGATTTGATTTAGGTGAGTACGAGTTACAATCCATAATACATATCCGGATAAAATGGTCAATAATTATTCGGAAATGGTGTCCACAATTAGAAATGTGGTGTCCATATGAAGAGTTATGGTATCTTATTTTTTTTTTGGATTTTTCCCCAGGTACCCCTGGGGTTAGGCTTAATTACTCATGTACCCCTCAGTTTTTTTTAATTCCTCAGGTACCCCCGAGGTTTCAAAAAATAGATGAAATACCCTTAATGACCCAAAATCCGTTAAATAATTTAACACCGTTAGTTTATAACCTTAATTCAACTAATTAACACCTAATTCCAACCCTTAACCCCCTCTTTATCCCTTAACACCCTAATTGCAAGATGTTCATTACCAGATCAAAACATTCTAGGGTAAACTAATGCTAGTTACGTCCTTCAAAAATGAGTGAGATCAGAAGTGGTTAAATGTTATCAGTCACGATGATTCAGAAACACGGACCAATTTATCTTCATCAATTCCCACATTTTTAATTTTCCATTAAAATAAAATAATTACAATTTTACAGAGATGGATCAGAATTCTGGCTTGATTAATGGCGAATTGTTGTTGCTATTAATCCCAGCAAATCGTGAATTTGATGGACTTCAATTGTAATTTGCGCGTGGATCTGCTGCAGCGGCGCGTGAGGTGGAGGGTGGGCGGAGGAGCCGGAGAGTTTTTGGACGACGTCGTGGAAGTCGCTCTTGTTGACGTTGTAAACAGGTGGCTGTTGCTGCTGCTGTTGTTGTTGGAGTTGGTGTTGCTGAAGTTGCTGGAGTTGTGACGGCGGTGGTGGGGGGTTGAATTGGGGTCGTTGGAATTGGTGGTTTTTGAATGAAGAAGACGAGAAGTTGGGATTAGAATTGGTGGTTTTTGCTGAAGTTGTTGGAGTTCCCATAATATTTTCTTAAATGATTGTATTCAGCCTTGAAGAAGTTCATAGAGACTGAAAATGGCTACAGAACAAAAGGCTGAAGGTGCTGAACAATCCAATGGTAGCAATCCAACTGCTGGGTTTGTTGGAAAAGTTGAAGCTAAATATCGTGAGCTGAAGGAGCATGCAGAAACARACCCTTATGTCTGGGGATCATATATGGTTGTCTACGGTGGATTTGGTATGTGGTTTGCCTATAGATGGAGGAAGCTTCGAAGGACAGAAGACAGAGTTCGGGTCCTTCAAGAACGTTTGAAGGACTGTAATGAACATCTTGCAATTAGGGTGTTAAGGGATAAAGAGGGGGTTAAGTAGGGATTAAGAGTTGAAATTAGGTGTTAATTAGTTGAATTAAGGTTATAAACTAACGGTGTTAAATTATTTAACGGATTTTGGGTCATTAAGGGTATTTCATCTATTTTTTGAAACCTCGGGGGTACCTGAGGAATTAAAAAATACTAGGGGGTACATGAGTAATTAAGCCTAACCCCAGGGGTACCTGAGGAAAAATCCCCTTTTTTTGTCTTTTTTCCATGATATTTGACATATAATATCATATTATTGTGTGTGGACATCATAATTCTAATTGTGAATATCATTTATGAGTAGGTATTGACCAATTATGCAATGATTGTTCCGGATTCATACACCCTCAAGTGAGTTATTTTTTAAATTTGAATCTAGATCATCTATACTTTTTTTTATAGGGTATTCTTAGTTCACTTTTAAATTTGTGATTATATTGATAATTTGGATTGGGGTGAAATTGAAACGATAGAAGTTGAGTTTGAGTATTGGAAACGTTAATTTTGTTTTTTAAACTTATGATATAATTGGGTCGAAATTGGGCTACTTCTTCCATTTCCAATTTCCAACAAATTAAAACTGAGTCAATTACATTAACTCTAACGCAACCGAGCCACCCATTCGCGACCCTAAGGTTGCGACCACGGTGGCCTCGCCTAAACATTTTCCATATTGTTTTACCCTCTTTCGAAAGGTGAGGAAATGCGTCCGTGTACAGCAAAAAGTTAAAGCAACNGAGACTCTAGTGGGTCTTAAACAAGATTATTGCACAAGACCCATTAAAGTCTCAACTCAAGACTCTATTCAAGACTCCCAATAATCTTGCCCTTAGCTTGAGTTTTGGAAAACAAAACTCACTTCAAGACTCAAGTGGGGTTATATAATACACATGGCATAATTCGATTTGTTGCTATAATGATTTTTCTTTTTTTTTTTTTTGCTTATGTAATTATTTCTTTGAGTCTTGAATGCAGTCTTGGGATAAAGTATAAACTTATAGAGAGTCTTGATGTGAATCTAAAAAGTAAAAAATTAGTGGAAAGCTGATGTGACACAGTCTGGAGGAAAATCTTAAGTATTGGGATAATCTCGCCCGCTCATAGACCCGATTTGATTTAGGTGAGTATGGGTTACAATCCATAATACAATGGGATAAAATGGTCAATAGACTCAATATTTATTCGGAAATGGCATCCATAATTAGAAATATGGTGTCAATATGAAGAGTTATGATATCCTAATTTTTTTTTGGTCTTTTTTTCCATGATTTTTGACACATAATCTCATATTATTGTATGTGGATATCATAATTCTAATTGTTAATATCATTTATGAGTAGGTATTGACCAATTATGCAATGATTGTTCCGAATTCATACGCCCTTAGGTGAGTTATGTTTTAAATTTAAATCTAGATCATCTATACTTTTTTTATAGGGTATTTTTAGTTTACTTTTAAATTTGTGATTGTATTGATAATTTGGATTGGGCTGAAATTGAAAGGATAGAGGTTGAGTTTGAGTATTGGAAACTTTAATTTTGTTTTTTAAACTTATGATATAATTGGGTCGAAATTGGGCTACTTCTTCCATTTCCAATTTCCAATAAATTAAAACTGAGTCAATTACATTAACTCTAACGCAACCGAGCCACCCATTCGCGACCCTAAGGTTGCTACCACGGTGGCCTCGCCTAAACATTTTCCATATTGTTTTACCCTCTTTCGAAAGGTGAGGAAATGCGTCCGTGTACAGCAAAAAGTTAAAGCAACGAAATAGCTCCACGTGGCAGCCAATCATGCAATAGTAATARCTGTACAAACTTTCGCAACACCTTTTTCAAAAAGGATCCAATCTCCCTTCCCCAGTTCCCCGTAACGACTCCCACCATCCACCACCAAAAAATGTCAACTCGAAAGCTGATCCACCACACTCTCCGCCGCAATCGCCACCTTTATCTCTCCTACCGTCACCATGCCWCACTCTCCSCCGCCGCATCCTCCACCACACCCTCGCCCCCCTCGCCACCACCTCCCACTGCCATGACCTACGATCGCTTAGCCGAATCCGTGAAATCCAAGATCCAACGCCTCCAGAACCCRGACCCACGCTTCTTACGCTACACCTCCCCTAACCCTACCACCGCCGACCACTCTCAGATCCTCCGATACCCCGAGACACGTGTCACTACGCTCCCTAATGGTCTCCGAGTCGCCACCGAGTCACGACTCGCTGACCGAACGTCTGCCATTTCCGTTTTTGTTGACTCCGGCAGCCGGTTTGAMCCCGAGGAGAAGAACGGGGTTGCGAGATTGTTTGCTCGCACCGTTTTGACATTCCAGGTTGAAGATGCGGCGAGTATTGGCGCTGGYTTGTCTTATGAAACTTGTAGGGAATCGACTGGGTTTCATGGTCAGGTTGAGTCTCAGAATTCTGGGAAATTGCTTGAGGTTTTTGGCCGATTCTTGCAGAATTTTGATGTTACTGACGAGAATATTCAGAAAGTTGGGGATGCCATTCTAGCTGAAAAAGATCAGGTTTATTTCTCATTATCATCATTCTAACACATAACTATTATTATTATTATTATGTGAGTTGTTTTGTATTAATCGCTGATGAAACGATTAGGTTCATTTCTCATCATCATCATCATTATTCTAATATACAAGTATTAGTATTATCTGATTTGTTTTGTATTAATCGCTGATTTTATTATGAGTTATGGGGCTTCGCCATTTTGGATTCGATTACGAATTTGTTGATTTGAGAGGTGGTTTTTAATGATTGTATATCTATATCGAGCCTGTGATATTTCAATTCTCAACTTCTCGGCAGTCAATTTGGTTGTTTGATTATTATCAATATATACGATTCTAACACAGATTTGACAAATTTTTGGGTTCAAAATCCATAATGTCTTCTACTGCTACTGCTTTGATGTCTGATGTATTACTCAACTTCACTATTTGTTGATTTTGGATCCGTAATATCTGTTCAGTCTCCACTGTTTAGATTCATCTCTTTATTGATGGTAGTGCTTTGATATCTAATGTATTGCTGATTCCACGCCCCTTCCAGATGCTTGGGATAGGCGACCATGTCATAATGGATCAATTACATGCTACTGCTTTCCAGCACACTCCACTAGGTAAAGGAATTGTTGGACCTGTGAATGTAATGAAATCGATTACTAAAGCGGATATTCAAGACTACATCTCTTCTCATTATGCTGCCCATAGAATGGTATCAGTTTTCTTCCCTTGATACATTTGTACTTCATTGATTATCTTATGKTATCTCATGAGTCATGACAATGGTCTTTAAGTTTGTGGAAGTTCTTTATGCTGGATTTTGGTTTAGGTATGAGTGGTTTCATTTTGATCCTTTTGTCAGGTGATTTCTGCTTCGGGATCTGTTAAGCATGAAGATTTTGTGGAACAAGTAAAAAAGGTCTTCACTAAACTGTCTGCTAATCCTACCACAACTTCTCAGCTAGTTGCCCGTGACCCTGTTAATTTCACCGGATCAGAGGTTTGTGCATGTAGTTATCTGGTCTGCAGTGGTGCTTTGTTTGCACATGGTGAACTTTTATCTGTCTTGTCTCTTAATCATTTCAGCAATGAATTTAGGTGCGGATGATTGATGATGATCTTCCTCTTGTGCGATTTGCAATTGCATTTGAAGGGGCTTCATTCAAAGACCCAGATGTCATTGCTTTGGCGGTCATGCAGATTATGTTAGGTTCATGGAGCAAATGTGAAGGAAGTGGAAAGCATGCTGGGTATGTGTATCACTATATATAAATTATGTAACATGGTAATAAGTGTAGCTTACTAATTACTACCCACACAAATGGAGCTTACTCAGTCAAAAGTTTTCCCTGCTTATTTTAAGCAATGGAAATCTTCTTTGTGCTCCATTTCTTGTTCTGTCCACTGATTTAGTGCCATCTTGTCAATCTAACATCATGAATGCATCTGTTTGAAATATATGGACACTTGTCACTTGCTCTTTTTCGGTAATGTGTGAACAGATCAGAGCTTGTCCAAATGGCTTCTATTAACTCACTTGCTGAGAGCTTCAACACATTCAGTCTAAATTACAACGATACCGGTCTCTTTGGTGTCTATGCTGAGGCCAAGGTGTGTAACAATTTATGAGCTTTCAGTTGACATTTTACTTGATTATGATGCCTGATGTTACTTCTAAGTATCTATTATCATGATGGAACTACGGTACTTACACAAAATATAATTTTGAGGTCATTTACTTTTGTAGTTATGTGGTCAACATGTACAGTTTTTGAAATACTTCTTGATGCTTGCCCAGTCATTTAATGTTTTGAAATGTGACTCACATATTTGTTATCCTTTACTGACAGCCTGGTGGCTTGGATGATCTATCATATGCAATCATGCACGTAATAAGCAAGTTGTCTTATCGGGTTTCAGATGATGACGTTATTCGTGCACGTAATCAGGTACTGTATATGGAATGCCCTTGCCCCAGAAACCTTAATTTTCTGCTATTGTTCTAGATTCTGGGATAGCTTTATGCGGCTTATTTTACACCGGACATTTCAGCTAGATTTAGAATGATTTATTATTTAATTTTTCCAATACAAGTTGTACTCATTGTGTATGTGCTTGCTGTATTGGTTCTGCATCTTCTGTACACTGTACTACATGCATTTAATTTCTAGACGAATTAGTATGTTCTGAGTCTTGGCACATTCAATTATTTCGAGAGTATCTTATTGTGGCATAACTTCGCTTTCTTAATTCTGTGCAATAGATCATTATATCTTTTGTACAGCTCCTTTAATATGATTGCATCCTTTTACAAAGCAACTCAGGATTTGTGGAGTCAATAGCTCTCACACACACCACAGCCCCCCCCCCCCCCCCCCCCCCCCCCCGGCAACAAAAAAAAAAAACTATTTTTAGCTAACAGACTTTATTTATTTGCAGTTGAAATCGGTACTTACGTATTATCGCAATGGACCTGGCGATACTGCTGAAAACATTGGGTTGCAGGTGAACTTTCTCACCACTTTCATTCTTTTTTCCCAGCGCGTTATCAGAGGTTATTGTACATGTAAATCCAAGTCCACAATGTTGCAAGGATTACCCATTAATGAATTCCGACAATGATTTCAAAGTTCTGATTAGGGCTTGCATCAATCTTTGATCTTTCCCTCAATTAAAGAATCAGAATTTGAACTTCTGAGCTCTAAACTCCGTTACAAAACCACTTTCCAATTTTCTAGACCTTGATCTGGAAATATACCTACAAAATTGGTCAACAAATTGCTAAAATGGAGTACATAGTTACATGCCACTTATTATTTGTCCTTCACTTATATTGTTGAAGTTTCAAATGTATTCTGTGTTCCTCTGATGTCAAATTATCGTGAAAAACTGGAGATTATGAGATGAACTGATGAAATGTTATATATTCAAGGAATTTTATGCCTTTATGGGACTTATAAAGAGAAGTAGAACTTGAATAAGGGGTGAAGTTGATCAAAGGAATATTTAATATGGCCCCAGAAACAAAGATTTGCGAAAGAAATCTATTGGTAGTGGGCTGGTGGCAATGTACAATTTCTGAAGATTTGTTTTGTAAAATAAAATTTAATTGTCATCTCCTGACAAACTTGTGGGTAGGTTGGCATTGAAGTTCTTGTTGTAATGGAGACTGAAGTACTGAACATAGATATGTTATTAAATATCGAACATGTAAAAARGCAAGTTAATCTAAGTGAATTTCACCTTTCAAATTGTAGTAACTTGCCTTCTCTACACCACGTCACCTTCGATGTTTCATCGTTTTCAGTTTTCACTTCATTCGACACTATTAGTTCTTGTTGTTTRTGATACCCACTCCTATCGGTTCCTACAAGGTTAATTGCGGGTGAGAGAGATTGCTTCATAGTAGCAAATCTAGCAATTGAGGGCATTAGCCTTTCTCAAAATTGTTTGMGGGGAGGATGGAGATCTATCTCAATAATAATAATAARAARAACAACAACAACAACAAAACACATTAGAACTGAGTGCAATCAGTTCACATGCTGTATAGCTGGTAATTATATTTGTAAATATTAGTAATAGTACTCTGTACCTGAACTGAAATTGCAAATTGGATTTTATTGTAACTCTGACAGTTATGTAGTAATTGTACTCCACTGCAGTTTTGTTTGTATTGCTTTGGTGTACAATCGTCCAAAACTCCAATTTTCTTATTTTTAAACTTGCAGGTT
This sequence comes from Bassia scoparia, assembly GCA_008642245.1. NCBI lineage: Eukaryota > Viridiplantae > Streptophyta > Magnoliopsida > Caryophyllales > Amaranthaceae > Bassia > Bassia scoparia. Next base: position 57,358 of record SNQN01001083.1, read on the forward strand.
CTAAAGTATGGAAGACGTATCCCACTTGCTGAATTGTTTGCAAGAATTGATGCAGTTGATGCCAGTGCTGTGAAACGCGCTGCCGATCGCTTCTTATTTGATAAGGTAAGGCCAGGTTATGCTGTCTTTCAGTTTTCCTTTTACAAAGAGCTTCACAATGTGTTTGACTGTTTGTAGAAGGAAGAGTGAACCAGTTTATTTGGGTATAGGTGTGTGGTCATATGGATTGTAAAAGGTTCAAATCTCCGTTTCATTGTAATWATCCATATCCTTCCAAAATTGGAAAGAGCTGAAAGGAAATATCAAGTTTGCCTCTCTATTCTCTTATGTTTCCTCTCTCTCTCTCTCTCTACGTATCGGCCAAAATATACCATGCTGACCTTACTTTTGAGGATGCATATTTAGCAAATCTAAATTATTATTCCACTTTTGAGATGAAGATTCTTTCCCAGGTATGATCTTTCGGGTTCACTCTATCCCGTTATACATCACATGATTCTCAACATATTAGCTTTGGCATTACTAAACTACCCTCGATAAAAGAAGTGAAAGTTGAGATTCGGATACATAGCGGTGGAGTGAGGGAATCACCATTTCCATTTTAAAAGTAAAAGTAACACCATTCAAGACCCCTTTAGAGTTTTTGTTAAATTGTTACCCTGGGGGGTGGGGGTGGGGGGTATCTCCTATACTAACCTACTAACCCCTTTACACATTGTCTGGATAGAAGGAAATGGAGGGAATGGAAGAGTAGAGAAAGGGGGAGAGACAATTTCCCTTTATCGGGATCCATTTTTCCTCCTTTCTTAATAAGTACAATCCCTTCAAATTGGAGAATTCTTGATTTTCTCTCCTCTTCCCTCCCCTTCCTCTTCATTCTTTCCCCTTCCTTTACCTCATTTGCTACCCAAACAAAGCATAATGTCTTATGGCCAATTCATGCATGCCTATAGAGGGCAGTTTTCCACGACTTATGACTGATATGATGGCGTATTCTAGTTCTGTATTATCTTTAGCCAAGTTAATCATTAGCCCATGCACGAGACTTCCCTTATGTAATGATCTTGGATATAGCTAATTGAATTTGCAACTCTATCTCTGTAAATTTTGTGAAAAAGTGACAAAGAGGTCTTTGATAACTTGATTAGTATGCAACGGATTGAAAGTGATGAAAGGCAGCTTAATAAGACWTTTGGAGTATGTTTMATTGTTTTTACAATAGCCCACAAGTTTTGATGTTAAAGTTGATGTGGCTGTATAGGCATTCTTCCATGGTATGGAAGAGAATTGTTGTACCTTTTGACCACAATTTGATGTCTTTGCTTGAGTAAATGTTTCCATCCCTAATTTTGTCCATTATATTAAGGTGTATATCCCCTGCTTCAGTAAAATTGCATAAATGAAAATCTGCTGCATTTTTTTAGCCTGTGGCAGAAATTCTAAGTAAAGTGAAAAAGTATAGAGTTAAAAATGGATGGATGTGGACTTGAGAGAAGTAGAGGGAAGAACATGCCAAAAAAGGCATAATCCAAGGTACTTGGGATGTCTTAAAAGGAATAGTTACTTATTGAGCTAGTGAATTGGAAAGACGGGAGTAATATGCTAGTCTTGTGCAACTGTCATGTAAATATTGCAGTATATCTAAAAGGTTAATGTTACAGTATATTTGGTTCTCTTCTCTATTTCTCTTGATTTATATTACTGGGGTTTCCAGATATGTGTTCTTTTAATATATGTTTCTTTCCTGTCTAGGATATTGCTATTGCTGCCATTGGACCGATCAAGGGATTGCCAGATTACAACTGGTTCAGGCGCAGGACGTACTGGCTACGCTACTGATTGTGCTGTTGTTTTCTGGTTCTATTTCTTAAAAAATGCAAGGAAATCCAATATTGATGAGTCTTGTAATTCTCCGGTCATTAGTCAATTATGCTTTGTGTAGCTTTCCACCAGACCTGTTGCAGTTTTTGGATGGGTCAGGAAATGTGGCCATCTCCAACAGCCATTTSAAATGAAATAAGCTCGAGAGAAACCTGTTATTTGTATTGCAATGTTTTTGACAGTCAGATATGCACATATGACCACATTTTTTGGGTAGATATACGGTCTTTGTGCTCTATAYTTTTTGTATATTTCTCTCAAACGATTTGAGGAATGTTACCTCCCTCGTGTTTGCTTTTTCCTTGGCGAATTAGAACTATGATACAATACGCATATAATAGTGTAATTGAAACTGTGAAAGTGACAGTGTATTGCTAGTTTTGCTACCTTAACTTGTTGATTGTGAAAATCATGGCATATTTAACTTGCAATTAGCCAATAATAGTTACCTGTCTTCTACCATGAGAGGGGCAGATTGGTGGTGTTTGAGTAGTTCACGTAATCGTTGCACTGCTGATTCTGAGTAGCTTTACTAAGATCAGAAGAACATTGTGCAGTGGCCTCTATTCTGCAAATTGGGCATAAATCAAAAATCGAAGTTTTGAGTGTTTAATCAAGTAGCTCTAATTTCATTTCGAGCAGATTCTTTGCAGTCATATGTTTCTCTCCTGAAAACTAAAAACTCGATTCGGTTGTTCTCTCCTGATTTATCAGTGAGCAATTCAGGACTGACGAGTCTCAATACGTCCACAAACATGGAATAAGACACTGCTGATTCTAAGTATATTACACTATTACAGTGCAGGGCCTTTTTTTTTAAAAAAAAAAGAAAGGTCCTACCGGGAGTCGAACCCAGGTCGCTGGATTCAAAGTCCAGAGTGCTAACCACTACACCATAGAACCTTTGATGAATATTAAGCTATTATTRTATTAATATATCTGAAACATTTAAGTTATTGGTGTTCAGTTTGATCCAGCATTAGTTTTTTTGAATGAAGTTCATCAGATTTGTATTTATTTTATTATTTATTGTTTTTGGAAAAGTTGAAGATTTATTATTTAATGGTTACTCAATTTCTTAATTTTGCTATCGATTGAAACTCTTATAGTCTTATATATATGCCTTAATTTGTTCTTCTTTAATTTAACTTTTCCTAATAGATAAGAATTTTTATTAGATCAGTCTTAAAATTTTTAATGCAACAATTTTCAATATATTAACCTTTTCCTAACATTTAAATGTATATTATTCTCTAATTATGAATTATGACCAAAGTTTTATCTGCATAATAATGGTTTTTTTGACGAGTTCTATATAATAATAGTGTTATAAGTACAGTATTGATGATGATTCAATTATAATTTGTACAACTACTAAACTTAAAACAAAAGTTGGTTAAAAAACGATTGCGGTAGCTAGTAGACTTTTTTTATTCTAGATCCATAAAATTGATTATTGTAGCGAATAATAAAATAACTTCAAAAGGAATGAATGAATATAAACACATTTTATTAATACTAAAGGAAAGGATTTATTTAGCAATATAAGATACTCCTTAAGATATAATAAAAAAATACAGTGCGAGTTTTTTTTTCATATGAATAATATTTTAGTTCAAATATAAATTTAACAGAAAAATGCTTTAATATATGTTTCAACAGCCATCTTACAATTTCATGGCTTTTATTACAAACAAATCTTAGGTATCAACCATACCATTAAAAATAAAAGAACAACACCATTCATAATCCGTCCTTAATTAATTATATAATCCAAAACAAGTTGGAATTACCTCTGCCAACACTCCATCGTCCATCATCCCACTGCACAAATGCTAGCAAGCTCCATAGTTTCCATTGAAGTTTCTTCCTGAATTCCATTAAACCTCGAAGCCAAACAATCAGTCGCAAAAATGCTACCACTTGCATACTCCCTTTCGCCTCCCATAACAGGCATTGGTGTTCCAACATTAACCCGGCTAACGTAATCGTTCCTGTAAGTTTTCCCTAGCACACCATCAACCTTCCCGGTTAGTGAGTTGAACTTGAACCCGAGATCGAGGTGAGCGAAGCAGTCTTCGCTAGTGATGCCGTAGTTATGCACCTTGGATTCCTCCATTGTAATAGGGACAACTTTAGCAGTGATCTTGAGTTTTCCTTGGATTTCGATGACAACGTTGTTGGTTTCGCTAGCACGTGTTATGSTCACCTGGGGCACCGAGGTGGATGACCATTGAGAGCCTTGGGTTTCGGCGAGAGAGATGGGCTCTCCGTTGAAGACCACTGCGAGGCGGTCTTTGGCATCGTCCCATGTGGCGGTCTTTTGGGCGCCTAAGTATAGTTGGTTGTTGTCGAAGAGGATTCCGATGGATTGAACCCAGGTYAAGTCGCGGCCCATGTTTTGGTTTCTCTTTCCGATGAAGTGGGCGTTGATGTGTAGGTTAGGGTCCGACACTAGGCAAAAGTCTTGATCCTTCTTGCCGTGGAAGTAGAAGGTGATACCGTCTGCTCCGATGAAGCGAGGGTCTTGGCATACTGCTCCTGGATAATCACAACCTATAGTGTACAAACACAAAGATCAGAGTTAATATATAAGTAACGCGACGTATGTAACGTATGTACAATTTCTATTAAAGATGAAAAAAACCTAACATATCAATCCTAATAAATATTTATGCAACATATTATTAGAATCGTGTATTTTAATTTTTAAGACTTACTGCAGACAGGCTTGCAAGAGGCGCAATCAACTTGACATGTAGTAGGGCAACTAGCAGGGCAAATGTGCTCTTGGTTATAACATTGTCCATAATTCTTGTTCTTACATTTACACTTCTTTCTTGAGGCAACATTGGAGCTAGGWGGAGGGGTAGACTTTGGTGGACTAGAGGGAGTAGGGCTTGGTGGTGTTGGCTTGATTGGAGGAGATGGCGGCGAAGGGGTGGGAGGTTTTGGTGTAGGTGATGGGGGAGTAGGAGTAGGTGATGGTGGGGTAGGAGTGGGAGATGGAGTTGAAGGAGGTGGTGAATAAGGATCACGTGGCGGGGTTGGTGTACTAGAAGAGTTGTGGCTTTGTGATCCTCCTGAAGAYGATGATGACGCGGCTGCTGCAGCGGCCGCAGCAGCTGCAGCCGCGGCTGCAGCRGATGATGCAGCCGATGATGACGAAGAAGAGGATGAGGATCCCTTGCCACCATCATCTTTAGACGTTGGAGAGCAAATGGGCTTGCAGGAAGCACACTCCACTTCACAACTATCAGGGCAAAACTTAGGGCAAACATGCTCTAAGTTGTAGCACATCTTGTACTCTTTCTTGTTACATGATGCCCTTGCAGGATTCTTGGCAATTCCTGGAGGCGTAGCTGCCTCTACCATGACCGCCAACAGCAAAACAACACACCCAAGATAGACTATCTTCGGCACACCCATTTTCGAATCCCGGCTTAGATCAAACTTAGAGATAAGTTTAATTTAACTATGAAATAATGCTTAGTTACTAGAAGAAGATATAATAAGTAATTGAGCAAGGACTGATGAATGATGATATTCAACCAAATAGTCTTGTGCTTTTATAGAAGTGAAAAAAGTCAACGTTAATGATATAATTAGTAGTATATATATTCCTTAGATGTTTGCTTAAGAAATTGAATGTATACTTTGAAGTCATATTCCACATGCAACAAAAATAAACAAACCCTGATGCATTCATTCATATACTATATATATGCTGCTTGTATGTGAATAAAAAGTGCAAGACTTGTAATGTTTCCTTTCTTAGTTTGGATGCAACAGAAACAAATATATATACATAAAAATAATTGCAATTTGAAGAAACTTTGATTGCTAATCTTGTCATACTGCTACTTTTTTCATTTCACATTTAGGAAATTGGAATCACTTCAATGTGAAGGAAATATACTGGGTTTCTTATCTAATTCTTAATGTTGGCATTCAACACAATGAYCAAGTGACTAGCAAATTAAAGTGAAGATTAAGAAAATGACAGYACGTTAATTATCTTGCAAAAAGATCAGAAATGCTTAATTCGTACTTCTTTACTCCCTTATAAAGTGGTTTTGTGACTTCTAAGAGTCTTGTTTATTTCAACTTAATTTCAATTCAATTTAGTTTAATTAATTTAATTTAGTTAAATATTTCAACTCAGTTTAAATTGATTCAAAAGTTTTCCGTTTGATGTAAAATGTAATTTAATCATCACGCCTAAGAATTTAGGCTTATGTGGTGAAATGGAGGGAATTTGTCTTTAGGGACGAATCCATTATAAGCAAGGTATATACTTGTATGTATTATAATTTGTCTTTACGGTTATTGTACATATACCTCTACTTGTTTACATATACCTCACCAAACTTTATATGGGTTTGCAATTTGTTTAGGTTTATGATTTGAAAAATGCGGTTTAGTTTGAGTACAATTATAAAATATTTTTGATCATATCAAACCGCAAACCACAATTTATATGATTTATGGTTTAATTAAATCACTAATTTAAACCACATTATTTTTATTATCATTATCATTATTATTATTATTATTATTAACCGTATTTAAGAACTACTTTTGTAGTATTTTTTTGTACTAAAACTTATTTTAATATTGTTTTTAGATGTGGTCAAAAGAAGACTTGTATGTATAAGACTTTATTAAACATATTATTATTTAAAGATTCGTTACAATATTACAGTTTGGTGATGTTTAATGTTGTAACCACACCGAATCACAATAACACACCTCGAACACGAACATGGTATGTAGTCTTAGTTACACCCGGTCAAATTTTGCCTATTTTTTTGGGTGCAAGATATTTACTAATGTACAGATAAGAAGATACTGAAAAAATTGAATACATACAATAATAAAGAATTAGATATTGACCTATTATAGATATGTAATTAAAGGACCAATACCAAAAACGAACAAAAGGTGTGTAAGGTGTATGTTTTGTCAAAATTCGTGCGGAAAATCGTATGACTAGCCCAAAATCATGCATACAACGTTTCTGAATTTGTTGAGGAAATAACACACATTGGTTGTTGTAAGTTGTAACAGTATTACATTTATAAAATGTTTCTTAACAAACGTGTGAAATCAGTCGTTGCACTGATATCATTTTATATATATATATATATATATATAGATTTAGGATCAAATGAGAAGAACTCTTAAAATGAGAAGTGTGAGAAGCAATCTTGATTGTTTGGATTTTGAATGGAAGAGTCAGATTATTCACTAAAAAGTAAATGTGCATAATTTTATACATGAATGTGCATATTTTTATACATGAATGTGCATATTTTTATACATAAATGTGCATATTCATAAAAAAATGCACATTCATGGAAATTTCGTGCACATTCACTATAAAACTTATGCACATCCTAGCCGTCATCTTAAAATCAAGGGCCAAGATTGCTTCTCACCCTTCTCATTTTACGGTCTCTTCTCCATTGGATCCCGACCTAAATAATTATATATATATATAATATATAAATATTATATATATATATAATATATATATATATAAATATATATATAATGATATATAGATATCAGGATCAGTGAAAACAACAAGTTTAATAGGAGAACGTGAAAACCAAACCAAATGAGTACATTTAACATTTTAAGGGGTACATTGGAGGTTTAAGGGGGTACACGAGACCTGAAGCTACTATGATGAATATTTTATTTATAATTTTGCCATTTATCTTTTTCTTTTGATTTTATTTTACCAAATACATTGATTTGACTAGGAATTTCCTTTATATGGTCTGTTATTACATTAGCTTATTTTCAATTCAATTCAGTTCAGTTCAGCTCTCTCCATCTAGTTCAGTTCAACTCCATTTAGGACCTGTTTACATTTGCTTATTTTCAGTTCAGTTCAACTCCATTCAGTTCGCTCCATTCAGTTCAGTTCAGTTCTCAACCCAATTCTCTCTCTCATAAAATATTCAATTCAGTTCAGTTCAGTTCAATTCAGTTCAGTTCAGCTCCATTCAGTTCAGTTCAGTTGATTTCAGTTAATGTAAACAGACTCCAGTTCAGTTATAGTTCAGTCATTAATCCAATTTCCTCTCTCATAAAATTACTAGCGATTTGGACCTTCAGTTCAGTTCAAGTATAGTTTAAGCTCCATTCAGTTCAGATTCAGTTCAATTTAGCATCCATCTAGTTGCAAGTTCAATTCAGTTGATTTCAGTTATGTAAATTAGGCTCTTAAGAAGCTCTGACTTTGGGTATATAAAAAAAAATATAGCAATGATGTAATGGACAATTGAGTAGTTGGCTAAAAAGCCGACCTAAACAAGCGTAAAAGCTTATCAGAGTAAGCGCCTGTTTACATTAATGAAATCAACTGAACTGGAACTGAATGGACCTAAAATTGACAACCGAATTAGGAATGAATATTTTATGTGAGACGAGAGAGAAATTGGATTAAGAATTGAACTGAATGGGAGTTGAACTGAATGGAGCTGAATTGAACTGAAAATAAGCTAATGTAAACAGACCTTAAATCGAAGTGAAAAGAAGTCTCAATAATAGGCACATTTTAAGGCAACAAATTCCATAACATAAATTATATAATTATGTTGCATATCTCTATATAATTATTTGATTATAAAGATATTTTTCAGTAAATTTGGTAGGTAATATTTGTATAGATCTATCAATGCTAATTAATGACTTGCATGAAGCAAATATTTTAAGACAAAGTTTTAGGTACAATTGGTATGACACCAAGTACTTTACTATAGTACCATTCATTTCTCAGTTAATATGTATACCTTTATATTTTTTATCCATATAGTGACCCTTTATTATTTAGTCCACTATATTGATGTCAAAATGAAAATGGATTCATATAGTATATTAATTAAGAGCGGTCATTGTAATTGAATATAAATGATCACTATATGTTTTGCATCTAATGCATACAATCCTTCTGAATATTTTAAGTCAGGGGAGGGGGGGCGGGGGGGCGTACGGAGGGGGGAGGGGGGGGGGGGGGGGGGGAGGGGTTTATTATCTTAAATATGCATTTGGACACAAAATAAATACCTAGTTAAAATACAACAACAATATTAAATAACTCATTTCTCCGAATACAATTTTTAGATTTATTTGGTTGCCAAAAGCCATATACTCATTATCACCATTTTAAACTTTTATTATTTATACCATAACGGTAAAAAGTGTTAACTTTATATGTTTTGATTATCTTGCTGCCTTTTAGGCTTAGCAATTAAGTAAATCTTTGTTTGTGTTATTTCGATTTCTAATACTTCCTAATGTAAACAAAACAAGTTCTTCGTGTTGTTATTCTGGCACTACTGTAATTGCACATGTATGTGTGAAAACATAATTATGTTGATATTCTAGTATGTATATATACTGAGACTAGTGCTATAAAAACGCGTATTAAATAGAATATATCATTAGTAATTTATATATTGCTACTTCCTCTGAAACAAATAATTGAGGACAAAAAAGAGCGAGAATGGATTCTGTATAGAAAGCAAAAAAATTGGGGCAGCCACTATGCTGACGATGTTAATATGTTTATTAAGAGTGTTGATGCTAAACTACTTGAAAATGGTTGGGAGTACGGCCATGCAACCTTTTATGGTGATATGGAGGGCAATGAAACTATGGGTAAGTTCCGTCCGATTTTTATTTTTAATCTTATGGGTCTGTTTTGTTCAATTATATGTACTTATCTAAATTTATTTTAGTTTGTTTTGTGAGAGGGAAACGATTATTCTGTCTTTACAAAGTATTTTTGAAAATTATTTTTGTGAGAGGGAAACGATTATCTAAATTATTTCTGTCTTTTCAACGAGTATTCTATTTTTCTTGAAAAATAAAGTGAAAAGAATTTAGTTTATTTTAATTAATATCTCTGATTTTCTGTTATATAAGACAAAGAGGAGCAATGATGTCCCTTAGCTTGTCAAAATACATAAATACCCTTAATGAAGGGTAAATATGGAATGTGCATAAATAAAGTATTTTTTCCTACTTTCATACTAAAAAAAATAAAGTTAAATAAGGTATGCATAAATTTCCTCTCAAAAAAATAAAAGTTATATGCATAAACTATGTTATTCAATATTAAATTGACAAATAATATACCTTGACCCTTTCTACTATGGAAAAAGAAGAATAGATGATATTTCAACTACGGAGTAAAAAGTTCAAAACACCCCTTACATGAAAATGCATTACTAATAATTTAATTTTTTTTAAAAAATAAATGAGTTAAAGCATATAAAGATAATTCAAATATCACAAACTTGAAAATAAAACCAAAATAATTACGGAGTTACTAAACTTAATTTTTTAAAAAGTAATTTAAAATTCATATTTCAAAGCACACATCACGTGCAAAACAATCTACTACGACTATATACTTATATAAAGTTGGACTTTCTTGACAGTACAAAAAAATGTTGCAAAGATATTTATTAGTTTACAAGAGTCCACTTGAAAGAGTTTTTATGACCAACTAAATTATTGTTCTTCTTGGCTTGAATAGGCGATTTATACTCATGTGTACACTACGGGTACTATACGAGTATATTTATTCCAGTCAGTTTTGGTCAATAAGAAATAAGAAAAAGCCAATTAAATGACGTTAAAATTTTACTTTGAAGTTCTTGTCAAAAAAAAATTTACTTGGAAGTTTGGAGTTTAACGTCAATGATTTATTTTTGTTTATTACGAGGGTCAATGAAATGTAATTGTATTATTTGGTATATCTCTAGTAGTCACACTCCACACTCACACACTATACAAACTTTGAGGGAACAAAGCAAGAAACGTAAGTTTTGAAATTAAATGAGAAAAACATGTGTTGTAGGACAAGACATTTTGTGTTTGGAGCATGAATCATTAAAGTTCCTAACAACTGTGTTGTAGATCATACGAGTCATACCTATAAAATAAAGATTTTTGTATTATAACACCTTTATTACCACTTTTAAAAAATCCCACCTTTTTTGTTTTTTTTTTTTTAAATTCCCCACCTTTATTTCTGATTTGTTTAAAAATTCCCACCTCTTACGAATTGTTAACGGAATTGTAGATTGTGGGCCCCACTCACTCTTTTGTTTTATAATTCACTCGACATCAGGAGCCAACACGATTACACGAAATTGTCATCTCTTTTTACTTCTGTTTTCTTTATAATCATCATCTTCTGATCTGCGCTTTTCGTTGCATCCTCCTTCGATCAGCCAATCATCAATCCTTCATCATCATCCATCAACGTTCCTCCATTAATGTATTTGACGTGATTCTAAAAGCTCCCCGACTCTCGAATGGCGGCAGATGTTCCAACATCCCACCCGAAAACACAACAGAAGCAAGATTCCACGATCAAAATTCCTGCCAACTCGAGCAACTAATCCAACTCCTAAAATTCTGATTTTAAAAAACCCTAATTTTCAAGTTTCAATTGCAATCAAAACCCTAATTAATAGTTCAATTGCATTTAAAAACCCTAATATCATTCAAGAGTGAATAGTCATTTAACTTTTTTTTTCACCATTTTTACGGCTTCTATTGATCTAGTTAAACAAAAGCTTCCAAACCCAAACTGATCGATTTAATTTTGGAAAATAAACAGAAAAAACTGCCAAACTTTTTACCTTAAATTCCTTTGAGAATTCTAATATTTCGTTCCATGTTTTTAAATCAAACTGCAATTTTCCACAATGATATCGATAAAGTTACTCAAATTGCCTGAGATCGTTATACACTCAGCGAATAGGCCTTTATATTCATTGGTTTGCATCACCATTTAATGAAGTGAAATTAATAAGTGAGATGAGAAATCGTATGAAAATGATAAATTTTTTTATTTATAATGAGAGAGCGTATTAAGATACTGGATTATACTCCGTAGCTTCAAGAAGTAGAGAAAAAAATTGGAAAAATTACGAGGAAGAAGAAGAAGAAAAGTTGTCGATGAAGGGATGTAAGAAAGCAGAGGGGAAGTTGTATCGGGTCAAAAGGGGAAGAGAATGGTTGACTTCCTTTTTTAATAACAAAAACCAAGTGACCCACAAGTTAACACTTCCGTTAACTAATCCGTTTAAGAGTGGGAAAATTTAAAAATAAAACTATAAGGTGGGAATTAAAAAAAAAAAAACAAAGGTCGGGAATTTTTAAAAGTTGGTAACTAAAAGGTTAGGTATTATACAAAAAATCCTAAATAAAAGAAAATTACACATAAATCAAACAATGTTGGTTTCTAAAAGTACATATTTTGTATGATATGCATTTGCAGAAGGAGCTTGTGGCTATGGGGATCTACACAAGGAAGGGTACGGTCTGGAAACAACGGCCTTAAGCACAGCCCTATTCAACGGCGGTCTCACATGTGGAGCTTGCTACCAAATCATGTGCCATGAGTCCGAATGGTGCCTTAACAGCACCGAACCGAAAACCATCCATGTAACCGCAACCAACTTTTGCCCTCCTAACTACACCAAGCCTAACGAAAACTGGTGTAACCCTCCCTTGAAGCACTTRGACCTAACTCAGCTCATGTTCACTACAATCGCGGTCTACAGGGCTGGAATCGTCCCTGTGGCTTACCGTCGCGTGTCGTGTAACAAACGAGGAGGGATTAAGTTCGAGATGAAGGGCAACCCGTCCTGGCCTGCGGTGTTGGTCTACAATGTGGGTGGTGCCGGTGACGTCCAGATGGTTAAGGTCAAGTGTTCGAACACCGATTGGATGGAGATGCAGCGGAGTTGGGGTCAAATTTGGGTGATGGATCCTAGCCTTTTCGGCCGAGGGTTGTCGTTCCAAGTGATTACTAGTGATGGGAGAATGGTGCAGTCGGATGATGTGGTTCCTCCAAATTGTCAGTTTGGTCAAACTTTTGAGGGCAAACAGTTTGCTCATTATTAATAAGCACTGTAATGACAGATTAATTAATACTATGTATCAATGTGATAGTTGGCTCAATTACATATTATTAATACAAAAATGTGTTCATTAATTACAATTTTACAATTACTTTATATCCTTCTTGCATTCACTTACCTATCAATTGGAATTTGGAAACCACAACGGAAATTCAAAGTATAACACACAATTCCCAGACTTCCCTGTTCAACCGATCATGAATACAACTCTTATTACTCCTATGATCTTATCTCGTGGCTCATCACTCATGTGTAGTTACACCCATTCATCGTACAATAATGTAAATTCAATCAATAAACTTACCTCATATATATGGTCTATTTATTGATTTGATATTGCTAACAGCGTCCTTAAACGTTAGTTAACCATCAAATACATTTCCTAAATTGGTAAAAATGTTGATATACATGACAAAATCACACGTCAATCAGTGTAATATATATACTACTACTAAAGCAATCCCCACCTCCCAAAATTTTCCCTCCTAAAATTCCCTCCCAAACACACTATTAATTTTTGCATTAAAGAATGTAAAATGACATTTAATGAAGGTTAATAAATGTGTTTTTTTAGTAAAATTTTATATATTTATTAATTCATYATAATTCTAAAAAATATTTTTTGTCAAAATAAAACCTTATTTTTAAATAATGACAATTTAAAAATATCAAATACTCCATATTAATTTTGTTTAGAGGAATTTATATTTTATTTGAAAACCGAGCATATGCTCGGAGATTATCTAGTTAATGAATATTTCAATTAAACATGTCTACTTTTAGTTACATTGGACGTGTTCGGTAATAGTAGCGAAGAAAGTAGCGTTTCGCAGTAGAATTAGCGGGTAGCTAGGGGTCCAGGTGGATGTTAGAGCAAATTTAGCCCAGAGTCTTAAGAGTTGGGGTGA
>SNQN01001083.1:80364-107497 GCA_008642245.1 Bassia scoparia
ATTACTTGATAATGTTTCGTAAGACTGCCTATATAAATGAATCAATCCCAAAATTCATTTAGTGCCACATTCAAAAAATAAAAATAGGGAAATTCTAAGCTGTACCCAAACTTTTGGGGTTTCTCAGCTATACCAGTCACCTAAGTGTCATTAGCATACAGTAGTCATGTTGGTTAATATGTTAACCCTTGATTAACTTATGCATAAGTCAGCGCCTAATTCTCGATTAAAAGCACGATATTCATACCCCCCCCCCCTTTATTTTATCCCCTGCTTCATTACTCTCTTCCTCCACATTTCAAAAATGTCTAGTCAGTCCATCTCCTCATCTCGTTCTCGTTCACTTCGTTCTCCATCAATTTCACAATGCAAATGAGATTTTATTTCTCCAAAGTGCAAATGTTCCCCTCCTAAAGAATGCAAGTTGCATGTCTCAAAATCATGGCAGAACCCTAGAACACAACAAGAAAACTACCCATTACCGACTGTTTAAAACAAACCAAAAACGGTCGATAAAAACGCGGGAACGGTCGATAATGGGATTACCGACCGTTTAGGGTCGGTAATCGACGGTCGGTATTTGTATGGTCGGTAATTTATGGTTTACCGACCGTTTAACGGTCGGAAAACGATTACCGACCGTTCTTTCCGACCGTTTCCAGTAACAAACGTTGATTTGCGTCCGTCTGAAACGGACGGCCATTTCCGTCCGTCTGCAACGGACGGAGATTACCGACTGCCAAACGGTCGGTAATGTAGCGGATTTGCGACCGTTGGCGGTCGGTAATCAGCCTTGAAGTCACATCATTGCTAAAATAAAAATGACATTAAATTATTACCGACCGTCAAACGGTCGGTAAAAGTCAACATTTCAAAGCAGTTTGACTTTTACCGACCGTTTAGCGGTCGATAAAGTTGTGGCAGATTTTTTAAAAAAATCGGAACCAAATGTGCTTTGGCTCCTATTCAACAAAATGCTTCAAAACTCAAAAAAAAAAAATAAGCTCAAAACTATAGAAATATAAATACCTTTTCAAACTCGTACAAGATACATATAAAATCCTTTATACACACATACACATATAAAATCCTTGAACAATTTCTTTAACTTTCATTTAACAAAATACAATTATATTTGCAAACTTCACACTATACAAATATAAATTCCTTTAACAATTTCTTGAACCTAAAAATTAAGTGACTCTGGAAATCCAGCTAATCTTCACACCTCACTTCCAGATCAACAATTGCAAGTGGACAAAAAAAAAGGGGGCAAAATTAGGAAAAAATCAAAACATTCATAAAATTAAAAGAATAATAAAAATTAAAAGTTAATGCAATAATGTGTAAAAACAGAAATAATTCAACCTAAGGAATAAAGGAATCCAGTAATAGAAATCGAAAAAAACCAGATTTTTTGAGAAATTCCGAAAAAATAAACCAAGAAAAATTAAAGATTGGATAACCCATCAAAATAAACCCACAATGAATACGAAAATGAATTGAATAAACACAAATAAAAACCATCAATCAATCGAAATTAATTTAAAAAATCAGAAAATCGAAAAACAAACTTTAAAAAATCAGACGAAAAGGGGGCAAAGGTACTAAAATAGATCTAAATGCAACAAAAAATAATTACCGAAAAATCAAAGAGCGAAAACAATTTTCAGATTGGGATTTAAAAAATTTTGAATACTTACTATTTTCAAAAAAAAAAATTAGTCCCTTAAAAAACCAAAAAAACAGAAACAAAAATAAAAATAATTTGCAAAAATGAAAATTTTTGAAGTTGATAAATTAAAAAAAAAAGAAAAGAAATCTAACAACAATGAAATTAAAGAGAAAAAAAAACTAGATCTGAAATTAAATTAAAAAAACTAAAAAGAAACCTAGATCTGAATTAAGAGAGTCTTACATTTTTGGAGCGGCGACGACGACGACGGGAGGCGATGACACGAATTGAGGACCAGAAATATACGAAAAAAAAAAAACAAAACCACCCCAGAAATCAGATCTAAAATATATTTCAGAAAGAGAAAAAAGAAAATACATTTCAAAAAATAAACTATATCAATTTGATTCAAGAGAAAAACAAAGAAAACTATAGAAGAAAAAATCAAAACAGTTGGGTAAATGAGGAGGCGATAGAGAGAGTGAGGTGAGGATGAAATGAGGAGAGAGAGAGTGAAGTGAGGAGTGAAATGAGGAAAGAGAGAGGTTAGGACTTGAGTGAAATGAGGACATGAGATGAGGATAAAAGAAGAAATAGAGTTAGTAAATAAATACACCCATAACACGTGTATCATGTAGTCTTAGTGTGTACTAGTCGACCATTTGTCGACTATTAGTTTTCTTTAAAATACATTTTACGACTGTCTACGGTCGGTATTTCCACATAGGCGGTGGTAATTTCTTTCCAAGTCAAATAAAAAGTTTGATCATAAAACCGACGTCTAATGGTCAGAAAAAAAAGTAAAAACGGACGCTAATTCCGTCCATTATAATAAACGTTGTATATCTATCAAAACGGTCGGTAAAAATTGCGTCCTATAAAAACGGTCGGTAATATGAAATTTTCCGACCGTTTTCGTGACGGTCGGTAAAATCAGTCGTTAAAAACGCGGATTCTTGTTGTGGAAAAGCGTACTGAAAATGCGGAGATTGTGGGTTCTTCGATTGGGTGAATGATTCGAATATGGTATGGACTGGTGATTGTGGAGCACAAAATGAGTTGTTGGTTACCTGCGCATCAGATGAAGGAGAATTTGCCTCGTTTGAAGGAGAGGATCAATGAATTAGGCATCTCAATTCGAGAATTACCCAAAATGTTGTTGTAGGGTTTGTTGTTTTTAGTTGTTATTCTAGATTGTGATGCGTCAGTTAGAATTAGATATTGAAATATTTGTTATTAGTTGGTTGTTGATTTGTATGGTATTTTGTAAGGATTGGAATTTGCAGAACAGTAGCATCACAGAGGAATGGTATTTTGTAAAGGAATGGATTCCACAGAGGATTAATGTATGAATTTGTTTTTGGAAAATCTATCAAAACTTGATTTTGCTATTGGAAAATTTATCAGATTTTTGCTTAATGTATGAATTGGGCCAATGACAATGATTTCTGGTTGGTCAAGGGAGACAACCTTGGCTTCTTCTAGGGCTTACAATTGGACAGAGCTGTGGTTTGACCTCTAATTGGCAGCTTGCCTTCCCTTTGTTAAGTTGTTCAGTTGGTTGGGACTGAGACTTATCATCCTAGCAACTTCCAAATAAAGGTTGGTTCTTTTAACCTTCAATCCCACAAATCAATCTCCCTCTCAGTCAACACCTCAAACATCTTCATAGAGTGCCATCATCCAGAATCCCAGCTCTTTTGTGCATAAATGTAAGAAAGGTTGGGTTTGTGGGAGATTGTAACCTTCTTCTCAAACTCTCTCAACCATATCATTCAGCAAATCAATCATAAGAGTCTTGTCCACATCATCTATAATTAGGTCTACAAGATCACCCTCACAATTATGGAAATATATCACTCTCTCTTTCACCCATTTCAACAACTGCCCAATTTACAAACCCTAATCAAATTCAGAAAACTACCTAGTTCAAAGAAACAAACACATGCATAATATCACAATTGAACTCCGAGAACCCTAGTTTTGAAGAAACCAACAACACATTACACATCAACACAATTTGATGCAAAATTCGAAAAAATCTTAAATTTCATTCACAAACACAAATTACAACCACATTCCATAATTCACAACAATTTAAAGACAACATTACAACAAAAACAAATTAGAAGCAAAAGAAGGTGAAAATCGTACCTTTGATGAAAAGATTGGATTTTTGGAAAACCCACAATTCGAAACAACAACAGCAACTACTACCACCAACGCCTCCAAAAATTGACCAGAAACAATCGCGCAATAACACCAGAACTCAGCGTAAACGAAAGAGAGAGAATTATAGATCCATAGAATTTTCGCCAATTTTTGGGAATTTCAAGAGTTGTGTGAGGAAACAGAGTAGGGGGAGGGTTTTGATTCTTACATAGTGAACTTAAGAGACGTGGGGGGTTAGAATTTTTATTTTCATTTTTTTAAAAAAATTCTCTAACCATGGTTAAGACCTACGCTGACTATGCTACAAATATGGGTACAACACATTAATGAATGTCAGGTGAATGGTATAGCTGAGAAACCCCAAAAAGCTTGGGTACAACTTAGAATTTGCAATACCTCATGGGTATAGCTTAGAATTTCCCTAAAAAATAAATTCTAAAAATTAAAAGTATACACATCAAACTTCTTCCCTTCTTAACTACCTTTCCTATTGCATTATACACAAACCTTGATGTGGTGCGAGACATAATTTATTAAGAAACTATTGGCAAACACATGTGAGATTRTGATTACTTTATTGTAGAACATTTAATTGAATAAATAATAAAAATTGTTGGATAAAATATTGATAGTCTTAACTATAAAAGATTTCACTCGACCTCAAGRGTATGAGAAGTGGACGCACCACAATAGCAACGCTACTTGATTAACCCAAAACACAAACCTAATTTTATTCATTGACTTTTAAAGTATTTTTATAGGTAGGGATGAATAAAAATCATGGATACTCGATCTGATACTTGGAACAGGCGGTCCCGGACCCGGAGCCGGTCTCAATGGCATCAGTTCCGACGTAACAAGAGAAATCCTCCCACGATCGACCGAAATTACCGACCGCAATAAATACAGTTCGTAATTACCGACACTGACCACGCACTAAACTTTTACCGACCTCATGGTTGGTCGGTGACGGTCGACATCCGAATTACCGACCGTTTTACAGTCGGTAAAGATTAAAAATACTGATCGAACTAAAGACGGGTTGTATTTACCGACCGTTGGACGATCGGTATTTGTAATTTTCCTTTTTTTTATATGTGAAACGTGGGCCTCATAACCCTTACCTCTCATAATCTCATATCCGGTGCTCTCTCTCATAACCTCTCACATCCTCACTCTCTCTCCTCTCTTATCATCATCCTCACTCTCTCTCTTATCCTCACCCCCATTTTTTAGATCTCACACTCTCTCTTCCCCCGAGCGTTAACGGTTGGTATTTTGCGGTCGACTGATTCGTATTTTCTTGTTGTGCAGTTCCAAAATTCAAGAATCGGTTATGACCGGTTCTGGTTCCTGGTACACATATTTTGGACCCGATACCAAGCGACATTTGTTCCGGTACCGGGCACCCAGTCCTGACGGTTCTAGTATCGGATATTTTCATATGTATTAATTTGCATATAATATTATTGTGATATTTAATTGGAWCTTTGTCAGATTTATTATCGTCTAAGATCATAGATATAAAGTAGTGTAATATGCTACATGACATAAACCTGCATTGTTACAGTGTTTCTAATTTAAAAACAAAAATGAAAAGCAAAGACAAAATCATATTTTGTAATAAATCGAGTACCAGGATTCAAAACCGGTTCCAAAAAACTTGGAACCGATTGGAGTGGTTCAATTCCGYTTCCAATTCTAAAATCCACTACATACCCGGCCGGTTCTAATTCCGATACRGATTCTATAGAAATTCACTGGGTACCCGATATTGCTCAACATTGGAAAAGGACCAGGCCATAAGGTTCTTTTTCACAATTTTTTCTTATTTGGATCTCTTCTAACATAATTTTTTTAAAAAGGTATTGACTAACAAAAACTTAATTTAAAAGGTATTTTTTGACAAATTTTCTTGAACCATAATTCTTACATGTATTATAAGAAGGGAAAAAATCATGAAAATTTATGAAACCCACTCAAATTTTGAGCAATCTGCTAAAAATTTGAGTGGGTTTTGATGAAAATTAGGCACTGTATGCATGCAGTATGCATGCAATGTAACATTGTATAGTCGTTAAGGAGGCAAAAGTTAACACGACACGAAATACACGATACGAATCCGACCTGAAAAAAGTGGGTTAGGTTCGAATTTTTGGACACGAAAATGAAAGCGGATCGACAAGAACATGACRTGAAAAAATGAGTTAGTTCAAATTGAAATTTTTGACAAGAAACCAACACGAAATGACACGAAAAATAAAAACTATCCAACTTAAAAAATAATGAAAAAAGGAAAGTTAAAAATAAATCGGTAAATCCCCAAAGCCCTAACTTTACTACCCACCCACTCGTATTCTTCTCTGCCATTATCCACTCCTTCTCTTCTCCTTTATTCAGATTTCAGATCAATCCTTTTCCTCTCTCTTCTTTTTCTTAAAAAATAAAAATCCAAAAAAACCTCTAAAAATTGCAAAAAAATAGACAAATCGTTGTAAGGGAAGTTGTTCGAATTCAGAAGTACTTTGTAACTTGTGGTACTTTATTATTAATTATGGTATGTACTTAAGTGCTTTGTATTATTAAGTATTACAAATAGTAGCTTAAAAATTCATGTTACAATAGGTATATTCGGGCTCAATATTTTGAGTTGACGTGAAAAATCAAGTCATATTCGGGTTCATCAAACCTGATTTTCGGAATTTATTCCGAATATAAACAATTAGGTCAAAATGGGTCATCGAGTCTACCTGAAAATAGGGTTGTAAATTGGATGGATTGGATTGGACTTTGTCAAGTCCAAATCTAATCCAAAAATAATTGGACTTGATTTTTTGAGTCCGAGTCCGATCCAATATTTGTTTGAGTCCATCCAATTAATTAAAGTCCGAATCCATCCAATCCAATCCGATCCAATTTTCCCATGATCTTTTGTTTTCTACTTTTTATGCAATTAATAATAATTATACTTGTTAACATATATAAATTACTGAATAAACTCATAATAAAAAAAGGCAAACATACCCAAAAAGCATTACAATTATTTACATATGAAGTACCATATAACATTACAAAGTAGTTAATTAAAAATACAAGCCTAGAATGGTCAATGTTCATCAATTTCAAAGACAACATAATACGAAATAAACTCATAACAATAACAATAGCATAGTACGGAGTACAAGTAATGTTCATTCCGGCTATATCAGCTACCATTTTAGTGTTTTAATTTTACATATAATAATTATATAATATAAATTTAATATATAATTAATGTAATATAATTTGGACTTATTTGGACTCCAAAGAGTTGAGTCCAAGTCCAGTCCGAAAAAATTGGATTTTGAATTTGAGTCGAGTTCGATCCAATGATCGTAAAAGTCAATCCAATCCGAGAATTTGGACTGGATTGGATTGGACTTTTCAAAACCAATTTACAACCTACCTGAAAAATTCAGATCAGGTTAGGTCTAAAAAACCCGAGTCGAAAAAAATTAGGTTGGGTTAGGGTTTTTCGACACGAACACACGACCTAAACTCATTCGACAACTAGTACACCCTCATTTACGGCCCTAATATTCGTACTCCCTTTGTTTTAACAATTTGTTCTACTCCGCATACGTTTCTCTTTTAGAATGACATGGAGTATGATCTGTTATTATATAAAAATCAAGATTTTTTATTTAGTTAACAAAAAAAAAAAATTAAATGAATTCCGATATACAAGTATTTAAGATTTGCACAATAGTAAAATATTTTCCTTAACACCGGTATCGTTACACTTTTTTCAAAATAACTACCATATCTATTATATATTTCCTTAATTCAATCACATATATTAACCTAATCTAGTGCTAATTCATACAATTGAACAATTTACTTTGGAGAGTAAGCTAGCTAGTATCGATGCCCTATTAATATTCAATTGCACTCTTCTGTGTTTTCACAAGAAGATCACATATAAATATAACTCCTTTTTCCATTCCTTATTTCAAGAGAAAAGAGAAAAGTAAGATAATACAACAATGGAGGTTCGTATCGATCAACAAAGCCAACCGAAACGTTATGGACTCACCGATCCTATTTCACTAGTCGATCCTCGCGAGTTGGATTATTTATGAAAAACAAAAAACTAGAAAAGGTATTGATTAATTCTATTTTTATTTGTAAAATAATTGAATTATTTTATCATTTTATAAGTTTGGAGTAATGTATATACTAATTTTTATTTTTATTTTTCATTCTAAAGTTTATTCAAGATTCTGGACTGTATGAATCGAAGGAGGATGCTGCAAAGAGAGAGGAAGTACTGGCTAAATTACAAGAGGTTAGTTTAATTTCTTTAATTACATGCGAAATTATCCAATCAATTAATTTTTATTTTGTTAGTGCATTGCCAATTTGACTTGTATGAATTATACATTTGAGCCAATATTAACTTATTTGTTTGGTATTATTTATCATAAGCTTATATTCTTTATACATTAACCTTTATAAAACAATAGTAGAATGTAAAAAGTACTTGTGTAAGGCGAATTTCCATTAACAAATAAGAAAAGCGACGCTAATTACTATAGGGTTACAAGAAACTTACTTTAACAACTTTAATTTTATGGTAATTATTTTAATAACTTAATGATTTTATTGTACATAAGTATATTTGTAAAGTTTAAGTTTTATAAGGTGATGTGATAATTTTACCTATTTAATGAGAATATAACCTAAATACATGGTAATTAAAGAAAATACATAATATCAATTTGTTATAAGAGCAACTAAAAATGGATTTATACATGCAATAATGATAACCCCTTAATTTTATTACAACTTCATAAAAATAATTTAATTTCCCTAATGTCTTTTGAAGTACATTTATAAAAAGTTTGTGTTATTAGTTTTATAATTCTAACKACAACAATAATAATAATTTTTCTTTTGAATAACAGATAGTAACAACATGGATTAAGAAGGTCAGTCTAGCCAAAGGACTTCATGGCGAGGTTGTACAGCCGACGGCGAAGATTTTCACCTTTGGTTCTTACCGCCTTGGGGTAAGAATTTTCGCAATTTTCGAACTAGTCTAATCGAAACTATGCATAATTTGCCAAAAATAATAATAATAATAAAAACTTAACTATATTGTTTGTTGCATATTTGTAGGTGCATGGCCCTGGTGCGGACATAGACACTTTGTGCGTCGGACCCAAATACGCTACAAGAGAGGTAATTAACAAAGGATTTATTTGGTTGCAGAAGTATCTGATCTTGAATTTTAATTTAGTTTAAGCGAACAATTTTGATATAATTTGTTATGTTTAWWTATTATTGCAGGGCGATTTCTTTGGAGAACTCTATAAGATGTTAGCAAATAACCCCCAYGTACAGGAACTGCACCCTATACCGGAAGCCTATGTTCCTGTACTCAAGTTCAAATTTGACGGTGTTTCGATTGATCTTATCTACGCAAAGTTAGACATGTGGGTTATTCCAGATGTAAGTATACTAGTCTAATCTACACAAATATAACGTGACTTCTTTYATTATATAGATCTTGCTTGTAAAATAGTAATTGATATATATTASTAGCTAGTGCAATTGGCCTCATTTTAGACTTTTGTTATGTCACAGGACTTGGATCTTCTACAAGACTCGGTTCTACAGAATGTGGATGATCAGACTGTACGCAGCCTCAATGGTTCCCGAGTTACCGATCAGATTTTGAATCTTGTTCCAAACATTCAGGTACCTGAAAATACCAATTGATTTGCATCTACATAATTGAGAGGGGATAATTATCAAGCTTAATTTTCTAACATCTTGTTTTTTTTGGTTAACTTGTTCAGAATTTCCGTACCTCGTTGAGATGCATACGCTTTTGGGCTAAGCAACGTGGTATCTATTCAAATGTAAGTACATTTTTGCCTTATGTTGCTAGTTTAATTTGTTTCAATTTATTCATTGTACATGTGAGCGAACTTAGTTCATTTGATAGTTGATTAGTTAGTTGATAATGTACTCATCGATCACTTGTTTTGCTTGCAATGAATGAGCATGCAGGTCTCTGGATTTCTGGGCGGTATTAATCTGGCTATACTTGTGGCGCGAACATGTCAACTGTACCCAAAAGCTCTACCTAGCATGATAGTCCCTCGTTTCTTCCGCATTTACAGCGTGTGGAAGTGGCCTAGTCCCATCATGCTGTGTGAAATCAAACAAGGAAACCTTCCTTTTCCAGTTTGGAACCCAAAAACCAACTTTAAGGATAGGCAGCACCTAATGCCCTTAATAACGCCGGCATATCCGTCAATGAACTCCGCCTACAATGTCTCGGCCAGCACCTTACGCATCATGCAGCAGGAGTTCCAAAGGGGACAGAAAATTTGCGAGGTACATATTTACCGAATAATGTTTCACTCATATTAGTATTTTGTTGTCTTAAAACGTGCCCTCGTTAGGAAAACTGCTGAATAATGTTTCATTCATATTTGACTTAAAAGTGTCAAGATTGTTTGTAAATTAAACTTAGTGACAAAGCCTTCTTTAATTCTCAGTTTTTTCTTTCAACAATTTAAGTATGGTAATGACCTAATATTATACTCCGTACATTAATTTGTTAAAAATTCTAATGCTGTCATTACCTTATTTGCAGGAATCTGAGATGTCAAACAATCACAATGCCTTCTGGTGGAATTCACTCTTGGAGCCATTTGCCTTCTTTGAAGCCTACAAGAACTATCTTCAAATTACGATTGGTGCAGCAAATNTAGCTAGTGCAATTGGCCTCATTTTAGACTTTTGTTATGTCACAGGACTTGGATCTTCTACAAGACTCGGTTCTACAGAATGTGGATGATCAGACTGTACGCAGCCTCAATGGTTCCCGAGTTACCGATCAGATTTTGAATCTTGTTCCAAACATTCAGGTACCTGAAAATACCAATTGATTTGCATCTACATAATTGAGAGGGGATAATTATCAAGCTTAATTTTCTAACATCTTGTTTTTTTTGGTTAACTTGTTCAGAATTTCCGTACCTCGTTGAGATGCATACGCTTTTGGGCTAAGCAACGTGGTATCTATTCAAATGTAAGTACATTTTTGCCTTATGTTGCTAGTTTAATTTGTTTCAATTTATTCATTGTACATGTGAGCGAACTTAGTTCATTTGATAGTTGATTAGTTAGTTGATAATGTACTCATCGATCACTTGTTTTGCTTGCAATGAATGAGCATGCAGGTCTCTGGATTTCTGGGCGGTATTAATCTGGCTATACTTGTGGCGCGAACATGTCAACTGTACCCAAAAGCTCTACCTAGCATGATAGTCCCTCGTTTCTTCCGCATTTACAGCGTGTGGAAGTGGCCTAGTCCCATCATGCTGTGTGAAATCAAACAAGGAAACCTTCCTTTTCCAGTTTGGAACCCAAAAACCAACTTTAAGGATAGGCAGCACCTAATGCCCTTAATAACGCCGGCATATCCGTCAATGAACTCCGCCTACAATGTCTCGGCCAGCACCTTACGCATCATGCAGCAGGAGTTCCAAAGGGGACAGAAAATTTGCGAGGTACATATTTACCGAATAATGTTTCACTCATATTAGTATTTTGTTGTCTTAAAACGTGCCCTCGTTAGGAAAACTGCTGAATAATGTTTCATTCATATTTGACTTAGAAGTGTCAAAATTGTTTCTAAATTAAATTTAGTGACAAAGGTTTCTTTTCAGTTTTTTCTATCAACAATTTAAGTATGGTAATGACCTAATATTATACTCCGTACATTAATTTGTTAAAAATTCTAATGCTGTCATTACCTTATTTGCAGGAATCTGAGATGTCAAACAATCACAATGCCTTCTGGTGGAATTCACTCTTGGAGCCATTTGCCTTCTTTGAAGCCTACAAGAACTATCTTCAAATTACGATTGGTGCAGCAAATCAAACCGACTTCAGAAACTGGAAAGGCTGGGTTGAATCTCGACTCCGTCATCTAACCCTTAAAGTAAGTACATATTAATATACAGAAGGTATTGTATGCATCAGATAGATGTACAATAAATTTATTGTGCATCAAACATATAGTGACTCTTTATATCAATATAGCGACCCTTTATATCAATATAGTTACTCATTTCACTTTACATCAATATAGTGATAAAAAATAAGGGTCACTATATTGATAAAAAGAGTTAATATATTAACCAAAATGGTCACTATAATTTGATGTACAGTAAATTTATTGTGCATCCGATGTACCTAATACTTTGTCATTAATATATTATGATATATATCTGATGCATACAATAACTTCTCATTTGTGAGTTGGCACTACACTGTTGTTGTACAAAAACATATCATTCATATTTAGTTGGTACTACCCTGCTGTGTAATTTTTTTTAATATGCTCAATAATTATAATWTTTCTTCTATCAGATTGAAAGAGGTACAAGGGGTTTGCAGTGTCATCCTCACCCTTCCGAAATCAAGATTAAGAAGCGCAAGTTGTACTGCTGTTATTTTTTGGGCCTCGGTAGGCAGCAAGATGTTGATCCTAAGGAGGGTGCTGCATTTGATTTYAGGGATTCGGTAAAATTATTTGAGCACGAAGTAGGAAGATATGCTATGTGGCAACCTGGAATGATGCTACATGTTTCTCACGTCAAAAGGAAGGAGCTCCCTGCGTTCGTTTTTCCAGATGGTGTTCGACCTGCATATCAGAAAAAAGAAGCATTGATGAAGAAGCGCCAAGCAGTAGTTGAAAGTGGTGACGCCAACATATCTTCCAAGAGATTAAAATCGGATGARCTATCGAGTACCATGTCAGAGCCTACCTCAACAATTTCCACAGAAGTCCRAACAACTTCTGTTGCAACTAGTATGGAACAACTTCAAGAGTTGGAAGACGAAGAGCAACCGAGTAATAATCAGAATTACAAAGCCGCTGATGTTAAAAGGAATCTCATGGTGAAGCTTCTGACGGTAAAGCCTAATAAGAACGACGACTCTTGCGGCAACATGTTAATTTCAAAAGGAAACTTACAACTACACAAGGCTCTTGGGCAGGTCACAGCAAGTCATTAGCCGGGCGAATTAGTTATAGGTCATGTAATGTGTAACATTATTGCCCATACACACACATATTTTGTAATTTGTAATTCTGTATCAACATTTGAATTTCTCCGACTTCAATCTAATCAGATCACTCTGTTGCCATTCAAAGCATATATAACCATCAAGTTTAAACAAAGAAATGTATATATGATTGCATAGATTACATAATTAGTTTAGAAATAAAGAACAAAAGGTAGGCATTTAATTCAAGTATTAAAACAAATAAAATCAATCCAGAATTGGAAAATGATCCACAATCATGACAGTACTTAAAGCTAAAAGCCTAAAAAAATTACTGTTGAAACAATAAAATATTATCATGAATAATTCTTGTGCGATCGGAAGAATCGACACATCGAACCTTATCGATGTTTGGCATTTTTCTCCCCCTTCAATGCGCCACTGTATCTGTCCACCTTTGTTCTGCATAATGAAAGAATGGCTGTGCACATCCATCCTATTATACAAACAGGTTAGAATTGAAAGAAATTCTGGAAACCAGAACAGAGTTTCTTTGTATATCCTTGAGATTGTCTCTGAAAACACATAATATAGACCAAATCTTGAAGATATCCAGCTGCCCTTACTCCGCAGTTATCCAATAATGACATATGCAAAGTACCCTTTCACATTACATCCTCTATCTCCTGCATTGATTCAACCACCAAATAAAACATGTTGTTTTTGCCTTGTCATATATAAGAATCATATATATATTAACCTATTACTATTTCTGAGTTGAACAATGTGCCACTTACTTTATAGCTGCTGCTAAATTTCAAGTAGCCACTGTAATAATCGAATTCTTTTCTCGTTGAGAGCATCCTTCACTGATTTGAATATGCTTATTCCATCATCCATTGCTTCCCTGCAACAATCATAGTTTGATAATTTCAGAGTTTTCCCCTGACTGACACTGATGTTGCAGCTTGTCGCTACATATAATACATACATAAGTCTCGCAGACGCTAGTTATATAGTATGTCAGTATGTTGCTGCTGTATATGCAATACTCATGTAAGATGACCGGAATATGCATGTATGGCTTTTATTCTGTGACCAAATGAAAACAGTAGCACAATAAGGCCGTATTTGAGAATGCTGCTAGTTGAAGTTTATTAGATATATCTGTACCATTTTCAGTGAGATATACAGTGGGGTTTCCATATTTGTGCTTAACATAATTCATCAACTCTCCATTCCTCGAGGTACAATATACAAACCATATTGCATAGCCTGCATATATATATAAAACAAATTGAAAGATCAAATAACCAAAATTCCATCCCAATACTTTCGGATGCAGGAAAAGACTAATTGTAGAGTTTAATTTGTAATTGAGAGTTGAATGTACCCTTGTCGCCAATAGGTCCATTAGGACCAGGCTGAAATTCAAATAGGAAACGACGAAAAATGAGTGACTAAACACAAGTAACAGAAAACTGGAAATTAGAGTGTAATAAGAACAATAAGACTGTAAGACTTACGAGAAGTGAAGGTCCCGAATCAGCAAGGCATCCTTGAGGAGAAAGCCAATTATATTATCTTGTTGTTTCTGCATAATATTGTTGTAATGATTTACTGCCTACAAAGTCTAAAGACCCTTGACAAGAGCTGTCTCTGCTGCAGAAAATCGTGGCAAACGTCCCCAACTCGCTGTCTCATAGAGCTCGGATAATCCCAAACATCAATGGATCAAGAAACCTAAATCATTTCAGAGTCATCTAATTGAATTTCTCTAGTAAAGTGCAAAACACGAAAGCTAAAACCATTGCGTGCATAAGATTATACAAATACCAGCCAAGCTGAAAGTCCACTGCTCTTTGAGCTGCCTCGATGTTTTCTGTTGTTGGTTTCTGGCTCAAACCACATCGTTCTAACGTGCTCCTATCGTCCCACCTTGTTTTTTCTGCCAGTATCACAAACATATACATGGAGATCATACTTAATATATTAATTAATAATTTGGATAACAAAAACTTCTAAGGGATCAAACGAATTGACAAAACGCATTA
This sequence comes from Bassia scoparia, assembly GCA_008642245.1. Classification (NCBI taxonomy): domain Eukaryota; kingdom Viridiplantae; phylum Streptophyta; class Magnoliopsida; order Caryophyllales; family Amaranthaceae; genus Bassia; species Bassia scoparia. The sequence goes on from SNQN01001083.1 coordinate 95,338, forward strand.
TGCCTGATATTTATCCCTGTAAATCTTGACAGCAGTAGCATGAGCCAGAATCAAGTTCGTGGCAACAATGTAAGGCCAAGTGGACAGAGTTTCCTGCTCTGCAAAACAGGTGGAGGAGGATGGAGCACCGCCCTGCGAAGCGAAAATGCCTATATCGTAACCTTGAGATGCCACCGTATGGGGCTCGTTTAGTGTTATCCAATGCTTAACCCTGTCCCCGAACTTCTGATATAGAGTCTCCGCGTAAGCTCCAAAATCATTTCTATGTATGTAACATTTATACATGTGAGATTATCATATATTTTGACCTTATAATTGGTTAGTAGTAGTGTAGTACACATTTACACTTACATGATTTGTGGGCTGAGCCAACCCTTGTATGCATCTTCTAAGGCTTGAGGAGTGTCCCAGTGGTACATTGTCACATATGGTTGAATACCTATAGCATATTAAACCACAAAAGCAATAATTAAGCATTGTAMCATCTTAAAWTCTGTGAACAAATGGATGATTCAAGAAGTACCATTAGCCAGTAACGCGTTGATTAAATTGTTATAGTGATCAACTCCGGCCTGATTAATCTGGCCAGTTCCATCTGTTAACCAAGAAGTCACATATAATTTGATGTATTAGTAAGTGCTAATCAGAAGTGAGTTAGTAGTATTGATTAAAGAGGTGGAAAGAAAATGAATTACTTGGGAAGATTCGGGTCCAAGATATCGAAAACCTGTAAGCACTGAGTCCCATGTCCTTGATAAGCTTTATATCTTCCTGTTTGAGTTCAATTTGAGCATATATTGTAGGTTGTAGTGAAGCCATGATATTATCTCTCAAGTGTTATACTATAAACATGGGATTTTTAGAGTATATAACATATTCCTGGGCCTCAACCATCAACTTAAGCTTTTGGTTGAGGCCCAGGAATATGTTATATACTCTAACATTGGGCCTCAACCATCAGCTTAAGCTTTTGGTTGAGGCCCAGGAATATGTATATACTCTAACAGGGATGATCATCAAAGAGGTAAGTCTTACTGGATATCGATGATAATGATCTACCGCGACATCAGCATTACTGAAATCTATGACCTTACCTGCACAAAAATTGTCAAATTTAGAGTGTTCCATGACTGAAATCTGTCATTCAATGTTCAGAATTTTTTTTATCGTGATTCAGCATAATTTATGTATTTATGTGGATGACCACACGGAATGATCAATTTTGGTAATTTAACGACCTCAGTTATAGGACTGGCTTCGATTGTTTCAGCATAATTCATATTTCCACATTGTCAAAGTCAGTGTTACTTTAATTAAGTTTAAAGATTTCCTTGCTCAGAGACTAGAGAAACTTCTAATGGTCAAAGGCGAGGCAGTTTAATCTTGACAAATTTGACTTCTCTTCATTTCTTCAATAATGGATCATCACCAATTCACCACCCAAATAAACCAYCCAACCAATTCAAGTTCGAATTTATTAATGTGTCTAATATTGACTATTAATGATCATAAATGCAAGTAACTACACAAGTATATGATGCAGATTATTCATGAACCATCATTTTTCATATAATTTTGTAAGGTTATATATTCACTGTTGATCAAAGTTGACCTGGCCTTCTAAAACAAAAGGAGTGACCCATCACTAGAAGTTTGGACATAAAATGTMATATTATCACTAATTAAATCATATTGATTTGCCAAAACTAGAATGTTTAGTACCTTTTAAGAATAGCGTCCCAAATTAACCTCAACATCATCATTATTTTTTCAGTGTTTCGAGAGTCACATAGGCGAGAATGAAAATTGATCTTAAAAATCTCCTAAAATCGGATGATGAGCTAGCTCTTACCAACCGAGCTTCCCTCACTCTCACAATCGTCGTTACTTGGCGATTATTGCTAATGAAACTTTTTTTAAAAAAAAAACACCGACTAATCCTCTGGAATCTGCATCTATTGCGTGTCCTTAAATGAATGTGTTTGAATGAGATAAAAGTGTGAAAGAGAATGATTGATATGATTAGAAGTACGACTTTGTTAGCTTAAAAACAAAGGAAAGAATAAATGCAAAGTTACCAAAACGGTGCGCAAATGTGTCCCATACACTGGGTCCTCTACCATCTTCCTTCACGGCCCCTTCATACTGCAATARACCCAAATTTCAAACTTCATTAGCAAATACTACTTGTAGWAGCAGACTAGCAGTAGCATCATTGCATTTGCATGCATTCCCTTTGACTTTCACCACCCAACATTTTGTTAGAGTTGCYTCATGGTCTAACGTCAAACACCCTTATTGGTCAATGTACTACTCCCAATTTTATTTCCGACAAAAARTATACGRATTGATAAAATTGGAACCATACAGAAAACAAAGGTTTCCGCAAAAATGTATYTGTCATGGATAACATATGAATTCATTATTTACTTTTTGTACATCATATCGGTCAWAAGATTTTAGCATACATAACATTTGAATTCATTATCATTCTTATTTTTTGTGAAATAACGCCTAGAATAACTTGTGAGCTATGATAAATTATTCCCTTGGTGGACCAAAACACATAATACTCTACAACAAACATACTTTAAGCMATGTCTTTCAATATAGTTGGAACTTTAAAACAACAACAAAAAAAAAGGCACTTATATCACCGTTCTTAATTAAAACAAACTTGTAATATACTTTATGAATATACATGAAGGGAAAATAAAGTTTCTAAATCTTAAAGCAAATTTCTAACTGCACAACAAAAGGGGGGAAATATAAATACCCAAAATATTGGAATTATCACAAAATACGTAACAAGTAATAATTGTATTTCATGGATGAGGAGTAGCCCATATTGCGGCGCATGGGTGATCTTTACTTTCATAAGACACACTTCACAGTTTTTGTCTCTCCTTTTTCTCCATGTAACATACTCTAGCTCTGAGTCTTACCAAACGCACTAATAGGCTAAGGATTAAAAATGAATTCGAATTTCGGGACAAATTGTCTCCTCAATTTATTTATGGAATTGTGAGGTATAAAATTCCCTTGTTGCACATTATAGAGAAACAAAAAAAAAATGCGGAATAATAAGATGTGTTAGAATATATATTATATAGATGAGGATTAGCTAGTGATTAAAGCTTCTTCCTGATTTCAGAGATCATGGGATCGATTCTCACCCCGCCGATCCGATAACAGAGTGACCATAAAAAAAATGAGGCACGTAGAATGTGCTTATCCCATTTGTCAAATGTTGAAAACAAATTGGAGTAGAAGAAATTTGTTCCTTAAAGTTGCAGTGTTTTATGTAGAAGTCAAACTTAGATTTTACCTTGATTTTTTTTTAAAAAAAAATGTTAAACCATATATGCATTGCTTGTGATCAGCTCAAGTCATCATATTCTAACTGGAGAGTTGTTTCTTTTCTTGTTAACAAATTTAGAATGGGGCCTCAATTTTGAAAAAGAGATTTTGATCTCCTTGTAATTTACATTTAAAGAATCAATAAAATTTGCTTTTATAACGATACATTTGACACAAAACTAAAAGATTCATTAAAAATACATTGAATTGGAGTAAATATGCTAAAGTAAATCAATTCCGTTAAGGTAAAGTGTTAATCCTGTATCAAATATATATTTTTGAAGTTTATTTTATTTTATTGTTCTAATATGATGAATTTTCAACTTCCCACGACTAGTGGACATAGAAAAGACTTGGTACCTTCAATGAGCAAATCCTCCCCAATAGATTTTCACCCCAAAAACCATTAAAAATCTTTATACGAGCATGTAGTTTTTAATCACTCAAACCAACTCCAATTGATCATTTCAAGATGGTTTAAAAAGGCATATAAGTATTAAATATTAACTTAAAAAAGGTGTACAAAATATAGCAAAAACTTATGTAGGAGTACATATGATCCACCATCGAGGAAGGAGTTTGGAGCAGTGACCCTAACCCTGCCTTTGATCCTTGATTGTCAGAGGTTCAAACCCATATCCCTACCCCTTCCCCTGTAAAGAACTCCGCCCTGTGGTGCCATAGCAACAAAAAAAAAACATAGATCCACCACCCAAAAGAATTTTTCCATTCCCAAAATCTTAAATTTTTTATTACGCATTAAACTATAACTTTAAAAAAGGTGTACAAAACGTTGCAAAAACTAATTGTTAAGGAGTACATATGATCCACCACCACACCAATCAAACATAATAATCGTCGATACCTTATTAATTTATTATCCCACCACTAATTTACATTTTATCCGCCACCTAATCACATAAGTATATAATTAAGAATTTAAGATTCATTTAATTATCATAAAGTACATCATCAAGGCATCATTATACAATTGTAAGAAATAAACATATTTTTATTTAGGAAATTTCCACCTTGTCTCTTTGCTTTTGTCCTTTTTTTTCTTATACATTTCCTCTTTAGTATCAAACACAAACTAGAAGCAAGGAATAAGAATTTGGATTTATAAGAGTTTTCTAGTTTAGTGTTTGTTTCTCAATTTCGTCTCAACTAATTAGTTCTTGGAGTCATACACTCATGACTCATACTAGCCACATTAATTAATTAACAAAAAACATGGTTTGAATTGGATGATACAAAAATAGGACAACGAAAATCATATGAATACAAACACCTCTTCACGTGACTCATACACTAATTTGTTCACTTCCTTGACAATTTCAGCCAATACAGTCCAACTTGTATTAATCTCAAATTTGATACATAAAATAAATTATTTAAAAAAAAAACTAAATAAAAACATAAGAAAACAGACCTGAGTGCAGAAGATGCAGTGCCAAAGACGAAGTCCTTTGGGAAACTCTTTCTACCAACATTTGTTGAGCAATCACAGTTCAAAGTGAACGATCGCGATTGACGCAAGAACAAACAAAAACAAGCTTGTTTCTTGCAAACATGTTCCCAAATGATGAATAATGAATATTATATTATGAATTAGTCTATGTAATGAAATTAATGAAATAAAAAGTCTTAAAATTAAAGGAGGGATTATTATCGTTTCCTTATTGGTGATAATACAAAGATGGGGGTTAAGAGTTAAGAGCGAAGTTGAAATCAAGAAATATGGAATAATAAGTGAGAAAAACAAGATGAAATGGAAAGAAATGATTTGAGGAGTTGGTATATTTTCATGGAGTTTGGGAGAAAGAAGGGAAAAAACGAGACAGGTTGTAAGACTTGTAACGGAAAGGAAGAAAGATGAAGAATGGAGCGTGTGTATGTATATTTGTTAGAGTATGATTAACATGGTATCAGAGCTAGCGTGACACAGAGGTCACGAGTTCGAATCTCCTCCCCCCACCTTTCATGTGAGGGGGAGTATTAGAGTATATAAAATATTCTTGGGCCTCAACCATCAGCTTAAACTTTTGGTTGAGACAGGACCGTGGTTAGGTGGTCGGAGGCTCTATACTAATTCTTGTGGAAGGGCCCTTAAATCTTTACTGAATAATTTTGATATAGGAAGTATTACTTAAAATTTATTTTCACATCAAAGTATCAATTGATATGGGAAGAAGAAACCAAAAAGGGATTGAAATTAATAGTGATTACAGCTCAACTTGCACATATTTCTCCAAAAATAATATTTGTTGACAAGAAGATTTGAACCATGCATCTTCCCTTGTTGGGCCTTTGTAACTAACCACTAGTCTATAGCTATTTTTTTTGCTTAATACTTGCAACTGCTAATACATATACCACATTTTGGGGGCCCTGTAATATAGAGGCCCTGCGCCGTATATTGCGCGCCCTCAGCCACGCCCCTGGGTTGAGATGGTCTGGTTAATAATATTTTATATAAAAGTCTAAATTTTACGGATGAAATTTGGTTCGAATGATAAGCGATTTGATACTYCTTAACTAGAGTTCTGATTTTGAACTTCAACTTATGTAGAAACATTTATTGGGAAATTCACCTAACATATGTTATGTTAGGTGCYTAATTTAAGTCAAATATTGATGTAGTCGAAGTGATAGTAACCCCAGTGAACCAGATGAGCATGGTAAAAAAAATCCTCATTTGAATATATGGTTTTAATGAAAAAATTTATACTTTGTACTCCATATAATGCTTAAATGAATGGCATAATCATCACGTTTACACGCTATTTAGTTTTTTACTAGACATGTCACACCACTTTGTGAACTTTTTTGCTTTTGATAATAAGGTCATTTACAAGTTTTATCTCCTTCACAACTTTAGGTCTTATCGCTCAAGATGAATTTCTATTAGGTCAAAATTTAAATAATTTGATAGTGAGTTAGCAATTTTTTATTTATGTTTATTGAAGTTAATAGGAGTTGAACCATTATTGACTTTGATGATCTTTAAAGGATGACAGGTTTAATGTCTTGATTGATAAGTGTTTGAGCCTTTGAGGGATAAGTTTAAAATTAAAAATGAACTTCATTGTATAAATCATGGTTATTAAGCATAATAGGCGTTTAATAGAGTAATAAGGCACATCATTGTTACGGTGTTACCTGTTACATTTTTATTTTGATCTTTAATTTATTTAATATTCAAATATATGTGATGTAAATTGTATAATTAACTTAAATTTAAGTAACACATATGCCTATAGTAGAATCGAATGTACGGCCGGAGTACATAGTTTCTTCTATTATTTTTTTGTTGTACCACCCGATTCACCATTTTGGGCTAATTTGAATTCGAGGATCAATTTTGGGTGTTTAGGTTCCAATCCTTTCCCAATTGTTTGTTGGAAATGTGAATGAGAATGCAAAGGAGTAAAAGGTAGTTTTGAGTTTTGCTCTTTGACCCACATGGAAAGATACCAATGTGTTTTCTTGTTTATATAGGAGAGCACGACTTTATTTTTAGGCCCGAACCGAATTGGAGAGTGTTGTGTTAATCTTGGGAGGCAAATGCCGCATAGCCGATTGCACATAATCGGGGCGAATTTTGCTTCTAAGACAGTGGTTTACACCACGGCGCAACGATTCTTTGTTCTACCAAAAGTCTATTATTAATTTGATTATACAGCTTCTTTTCCTACATTGTTGTTGTGGGGGATCGAACTCAGGTTCTCCTAGTAAGTGTAATCCCAATCAGCGCTACACCAACAATCAATTGGTAGTTTCTTATATACTTTATTTGTTTTATTTTAATTGAAATAAACTCATGTGAGTGGACTCCTAGGTAAAAATATTGTTGTGAGAGAAAAATTGATAGGGAGAAAAATGGGACGCATAATGAAGAAAAATATGGGAACATTTGACATGAAAAATAAGAAAGAAAACATTTGTTGCAAATAGTTTGTAACTTTCATTTTTAGTATTTGTTGCAATTAAAACGAAATGAAGGAAGTAAAATCTTTAATTTATGTACTCGTACTTGTAATTAATTCTAAGATATTATTTAGGCAGTCTTTTTGTTGAATTTTTAGATTATGTAAGTAAAATTTAGATTGATAGAAAAAAAACATGTATGAATAAGTGCAGAAAAGTGTTGCAAGGTGTATGAATAGGTCTAACATGTTGTACCATCACAAATTAAAAAAATGTAATACTCCGTATAAGGTTTCTAAAAAATAGTAGGGAAATTTCATCTCGTACTATTGAATTTTTGACAATTTCATTTCGTACCATTGTTTTTTATTCCAAGAAATACCGTATCACTGAGTTTATGACATTTCCATTTGATACCATTGAAGTGTAATATACTCGCAAATAAAAAATATTTTGGAGTTACAACTCAAAGAATTCATCATTGAGTACTTGTTTGAAAGGCTTTTAGTCGATAAATAATTTAAAATAAATTATGGGTTACTCCAAAATACTTCATATTTTCCAAACATATCACACTTTAATGGCATCAAGTGGAAAATACATAAACTCAATGGTATTTCTTGGAATAAAAACAAAATGATGGATACGAAATGGAATTGTCAAAAACTCAATGTACGAGATGGAATTACCAAAATAGAATTAACAGAAAGTGACAAAAAGAACCCTTTATGGAACGTATGCACGAGGAAAGAGGTTGTATGTTCATGGAAGGGGTCGGGTGAAGTATTTTTCTTGTAAGACTATATTCTCGTCAACTTATTTAAATAAGTTTCAGTAAAAATAAATTCTATCCTTAAGAAATTTGTTAAGGTTTCAATAAAAATAAGTTCAGTTCAGTTCGGTAGAAATAAGTTCAATTCAGCAAATTTCAGTTGACAAGAACATGATCTAAGAATCAACTCAATATTGTCATCCGTCAGATCATTGATTAGTATTTCTTTAAATGTCAAATACAACACATAATACCTCCATTTCTTTTTAAATGCAATAAATATACTTTATTATTTTGACTATGATTTGTGATTTATACATAAATACATAATGAAGAAATCAAAATACTGATGAAGTTGAGAAAAAAAAAAGAAAAAAAAAGAGAGGGTCTAGTTTTATACTGTTGTTAATGGGATTGGGCCATATGAATCATGAATGGGCTACTCTAGAATGCAAGTGGTAAACAGCCTAAACGAGCAATAGAGGAGAAACGCAATCTTGTCTTTCAATTTAGTTATTCTTTCACAATCATCTTATTCACTCAAGTGGAACAAGTTAGGTAATAGGTACGTACTCCCTACTTGGTTACATAATGTCATTAATGTGTAGCAGATGTTTTTATTCCCTGAGATCAGACCAAGAGCATGAAATACTTGTTGGAAATGGTATAAATCATAAATGCTCGATTTGCATTGCGTGTGGGCAAATATTAGATCATGCTACCGGATAAACAACAACTACTATACATTCGTTRCAAAACGCAACAGTATGTTCGTGAAACACATCATTTAGCACGCACTTTCATTTATTTTAGTGAATTTTAAATAACACGGTAAGATGTTGACCGAAAATCAATCATTTTCTTTTTCAAATTGATAGCCTATAATTGATAATGTGTAGCAGATGTTTTTTTTCCCTGAGATCAGACCAAGAGCATGAAATACTTGTTGGAAAATGGTATAAATCATAAATGCTCGAATTGCATTGTGTGTGGGCAAATATTAGATCATGCTACCGGACAAACAACAACTACGTACTATACATTCGTTCCAAAACGCAACAATATGTTTGTGAAATGCAACATTTAGCATTTGCATTTATTTTAGTGAATTTTAAATAACAGGGTAAAATGTTGACCGAAAACCAAACATTTTTTTTTTCTTTTTCAAATTGAAAGTCTATAATTGAGCATATATCGATAATAACCATTTATCTTTTTAATAAAAACTTGTTGAAATTATTGTTCATAACCAATTAAGGTGTCATGAACTACGCTAACACGAATTATCAAAAACCATGTTGATAAACTTGTGTTAGCTATGAAGTGCTAACATTGTTTTTACCTTTAGCCTTTGTCCAAAAAAAGAAAACATTGTTTTTACAAATTTTCAAATATTTTCTCCGTTTCTCTTTAACGACAATTTTGGTTTTGGCACGCTCTTTTAACGAAGAGATTTGGACTTTGGAGCTGTAAATGAGCAAATTAAGTAACATAATTTTAGCACAAACAAGAATGAGATCATATGATACTAGTCTTAAAATTATATTACTTAACTTACTCATTTACACCCTTAAATTTATTTCTAAAAAATGTGTCAAAACCAAAGTTACCGTTAAAAAGAAACGGACGAAGTATTATTTTATAAACTATCATCATCATTGTTTTAAAAAGGAAAGTTATTTTAAAAGTTAAAAAAGAAGATACAGGTCCTACAAATACTGATAATGATTATCCAATTTCTTAATTGCTTATGTATGTACATGTAATTCCAATAATCTCATACCGAAAATTCAAGGAAAGTCTGGAGTGTACACAAGAAAATCGTGTACAATGAAGTTTTGTTGCCTTTTATTTAATGTATATTTTGTTTCAAGTTTTTTTTAGCGTATCGTCTTCTACCTAAGACAATAACAACATCAGAAGTTATTGTATGCATCAAATGCACAATAAATTTATTATACATTAAGCATATATTGACCCTTTTAGTCTATATGGTAACTCATATTATTCACTTTACATCAGTATAGTGATAAATAATAAGGATTACTATATTAARCAAAAGAYTCACTCTAATCTGATGCACAAAAAATTTATTGTACACTCGATGCACCTAAAACTTTGCCTAAGGACATATCGTTTTTTTTAAGTATATCGTCTTTTAAATACCTAAATATATTATAGTTTAATAAGGATCTTGAATATTTATATCGTGGACTCCCTCGGTCCCTCTGTTTCACTAAATTCATGTCATAACACAATAAGAAAAACAACGATTACTGACCGTTTGAAACAAACCAAAAACGGTCGGTAAAAACGCGGAAACGGTCGGAAAAAGGTTTACCGACCGTTAACGGTCYGTAATGGACGGTCGGCAATACTATGGTCGGTAATTAAGGGTTTACCGACCGCTCAACGGTCGGAAAATAATTACCGACCGCCGTTACRGACCGTTGCGTTTAGCAGACGTTGAATTGCGTSCGTCAACAACGGYCGGAAATCTCTGTCCGTCTCAACTGGACGGTAATTACCGACCGCTCGACGGTCGGTACATCTAGGATCACCGACCGTTGAACGGTCGGTAAGCTGATTTCCCGCCATTACAAAATTCCATGAAAAAAAATTGAAAATTAGGATTACCGACCGCCTGGACGGTCGGTAAGGGTCAAAGGCATATTTGTTTGACCATTACCGACCGCCTGGACGGTCGGTAAAAGTCAACAGACTAAAAAGATTGGCGGTCCTGTCAATATAGATGGATGACCCATTCGAGAGGTAAATGCAAGTTAATGGCACCCTTGATTATCCTATCATCATTTGGAAAATTATTTCACTTAACCTGTGATTTAATTCATAGGATTCTAATCACTTGAAGCGTGAAATGTTGGAAATAAAGCACGTGATTGTAAGTGTTCGATTATCGCAATGCTTACCTCACCTGACGGGATGCAATTTCCTGTTCAATCATATATTCAAGCGAGGTTGACACTAAATCAAGGGACTTATGTAGAGCATTTACTGTTTAAAACCTTGGTAATGAGTTGAAAGTGTATAATTAGGAGCGAAGAATGACCTAAATGACCTAAAATCGCCCAAATGGCTCTATTTGATTTTGAGTGTCTAAACACTAAAAACCAGTCTTAGGAGCTTTAGTGACTTTGTTTGACTTGTTTTATCCTTTAAAACCTTGTAAATGGGTTTGAAAGTATTAGGTAAATTAGGCGCGAAAATAGGACTTAAAAATGATCCTAAAATATCGCAAAACTTTATACTGTTTGTTCCTACTGTTATTCCTTTATGTTTATGGCTAATTTATTTATTGTAGGAAACATATGAGAATAATCTTGCTGAAAGTCAAGTCGAAAGGAATCCACAAGTTAACCTCTACACAAGGTTTTCTCGAGACTGATCGAGGGAGGAAGCAAGGGAAAGTGCCCGTTGATTGGGTACCGTTGTGCGATATTTACTACAAGAGGTCGAGTAGGGTTCAGAGTATTCTTCTACCCACTTGGGAGTCTTTTTTATTTCTCACTTCTCAACACTGGAGGGAGTCCGAGCGAGCACATGGCAAGAGTTTAGAAGGAGCGTCCTGAGGAGTTGAGCAGGAAGCGGCGCGGCTTTCCTCTGAGCGAGAAGCGTTCGGAAGACTTTACCGCTCGAGGATGAGTATATCCTCGCAGTTGCAGGCACATTGGACCGCTACAACCAGATCTTCAGCAGCAGTGCAGTAGCACTCCTTCCCTCGTAGAGACGACGACCCTCATGACCCTCCGACATCCTGTTCCACATAGGATTTAGTGTCTGTGTAGGAGTTAGATGTGTATGTATGCGTTCTGATGTGTATATGAACAAACGACTAACACATTTTGTAGCCACATTTGACTTTCTGATGGAAATGCTACGTACTATTATGGATATTGCACTTCGGGAGTATTGAAACGTAGTGGTTTTAATATATTTCGTAAATTGCATGCAATTTACAGGGAATTATAACATAATATTAAAAAATTAAAGAAATTAGAATTACCGATCCGCACTGGAACGTCGCCTAAGGGTAAGAGGCATATTTGTTTGACCAGTTAACCGGACCTTCAGTCTTGA
>SNQN01001084.1:0-27214 GCA_008642245.1 Bassia scoparia
AAAAAGGAACTAATAGAAGAACCCAATAATATGAAGAAATGCAAGTAATTATTAATAAATTCGGAGTGCTACAAAGAACCGAAATAACCAAGTAATATGGGAAMATGAGATAAAATGATTGTATAAAAATAATAAAAATTGCATATCAYAGAAATTGAACCCGTGCTCGCAAGCTTGTTGGGAAACACTTTCGTGTACTATGCTACCACTAAGACRAATTCTTTTCTATTGCATTGGAAACATTAGTTAGTACTTTAAACGTTACTTAGCATTATAGACTGAAATTTTTAGGCCCTGGACGTGGGCCCAGCATGCCCCACCCCAGGGCCGGGCCTGCTTACAACACATTCTTTCTGATGGAAAAAAAATCTATTGATTACTCATCATTGATTCTAGTGATACTATAGCTGTGAACGATGTTTCAGTCACTAATAGATAGAAAAACTCAAGTTCTCTTTAAATACCTTAGGTACAAAAACCCTTGCAAGCTAACACAATGGGTCAAACTATTTCACTTCCTTACCTAACTTTGTTTCTTGCAAAATTTTCTTTTATTACTAATAAAAACCAAGGTGTTATCCATTGATGTAGTAAACATACTAGCTTATAGACCTGTTCTCGATCACTCAATGTGCTTTTTCATAAAAAATATAATTGAAACAAAAATAATTAGAAACGATTAATTTGTAAAAGTACTTAATTCATTACCTGCATTTGCATTTTATTATGATTTGCACTTGCATTTGCATTAATTGTCTCTATTTAAAATTCACCAAAAAATATATTTTAAAAGACTATTGAAGTCAATAAAAGTAAAGTTTAAAGATTTTTTAAATTTTTGGACATATTTATAAAATTTTAAGTTTATCATCACATAAATATGTAAAAAAATCGAACTAAGTTAAAAACTAAAAATGATTGAAATAAGCAATCGGTGATTCATTTTTAATTTGGAAAAAAATTAAGAAAATATAGAATAAAATTAGTACATGTTCAATAAAATTTTAATTAATGACGTGTGTTTTTAATTCGTGATAAATTTTAAATTAGTAACCTCAACATTTTTCGGTGTTATGATAAGATTCATATTAATAACGAACATTATATTTGTATACTATTAACATCTTTCCCTCAAAAATTAATCGATATTAGATTTTTATCTATGTAATGCATGCAGCGAGCATTTTTGTAGATTAATGCTAAATTTAAATTATTGAAAACATTAATTTTGATTGATAAATTAATGTGAAAAATATAATTCACTCTATAAAAAAAAGGAAATATATAAATTACAGAATGACATAAATTATAAACAATAACGATGAAGAGTGGGGATAGTACTTGGTCTTTATCTCTATTATACTAGATTTATGTGCACACGATGCGTGCTTACGCTTATAAAAAATTATATTCATCATTAAAAATTATTATAAAATATGTATCAAAATAAAATGTTATAGCTAATTAGCAATACATTTTTATTCAATTGTAGCTGTTTTTTAAATATGACTTGAAATTCAAAATAAAAGAATTAATGCTTAAATTCATTGTTTAAAGTTTTTCACTAATTAAGTTACATAATAAATAGTATTTTCATTTTTAATTCACAAATAAGCAAAAAGGTAATTTAGACACATTATTCATTTTTTTTTCAAAATTCATTAAGGATATAACACAAAAGAAAATTGCTGCGCCGACCACGGTTACCGACTGAAAATCGGTCGGTAACCAGTGTCGAAATCAAGTTCATCAATAATCCAAGATTACCGACCGAATACCGACCGATTCTACGAATAATCACCGACCAAAAATGGAGGTTACCGACCGTATTACAACCGATTATTCAATGGTAAGCCTTTTTCCCCTCCATAAAAAGGAGGGCCATGGAGGATTACCAACCGATTTGAAATCGGTCGGTATTCCGACCATATTCTTGCCTTATTCCTCTAATGCGCAAAAAAAAGGAATTACCGACCGAAGTTCGGTCGGTAAATTGATATGAATAATTAAAAAAAGAAAGCAGCAGTGCAAAATATGCACTATGGTTCCCAAATGATTTTTACTTTACAATACAATTACTAAATACTTTATTACATAAAAGAAATACAAATACAAATATACTTGTATTACAACAATGAACAAAATCACTCAAACAAACTGATGTACGAAATAATCTACAACAAATGTTATGCCAAGGACAAAAATTAGCTACTATTACAGTTCAGAACTCAGCAACCTTACAATGCTAACTTCATGTTTTATTCCAGACCAATTGATAATGTTGAATCGAATGCCACTACTGTCTACTGATGTTGAATCAGATGAGACTCATGTCCAGAGTTGCTGCCTCAATTCCAGTGAATTTCTACTACTCCAACCTTTACAACCGTCAACACCATAGCATGTCACAAGTAAGAAATAACTAGAAATGTCAAGTAAGATTTACATAACTAGAAATTCACATTAAAAGTCATACACTCACACCATAAAACTGACATATTCTACTGAATAAATGACAAGCAAATTGAGGAAAAAGTTCACATTACAGTAAATGAAAATGGTTTTGTAACATAACAAGGAAATGAATGCTCTGTTTTGTTGCTTACCAGAGAGGAGAGAGAGTAGGAGAGCTTGACATCTCCGGAGAAACTCCTAATGGAGATGATTCTTCAATCCTAGCCGTCTGATTATATGATCAAGAAACGAAAGTGGGGTCACCGGATTCATCTTCCACTCCAATGTTGACAACACAAGCAACTCAATTTTCTGAATTGTTTTTGCATCAAACATGTACTTCCCCACTTCAACCTTAAACAAAGATTCAAATTCAAATATGAGCAAGAATAGTTCAAATGTGACAACACACAATGAATGCCACATTTATGCACAGTTAACTTGCAGCAACAATAAATTTGAGATATGAATAAGTCAGGAGATGTGACGGCATGATGCTATGTCAGTATCATCTCTGAAGAGGTGAAATGACCATTTATAGGTTTTCAATGTCACTTTTAAGTTATAATATGGTGTACCCATATTTGCATTTTGCGCTATAGCACAAAGTGATTAATATCAGACTTACCTCCATAACATCAACCATACTCTAAATAGAATACAACAAATGGTATCATTCTTAATATCAAATTTTTAGGAATCCCTAAATTTTGGAGAGAAACCCTTTTTATTAATAGATATAACACTATAAAATGAAAGTAGAAGCGTACCATCATAAGCTGCCTTGTACATGTCAACCAATTTATGGCCAATCCCCTTCATGTAATATTCCTAGATGAAGGGCTTAGGTTCCTGCAAAACATTGAAATCGAAAAATCAACACTTAATTCATCCAAGCCCACAACACAATGATGTTTTATTGAAGAAATGCACCTCAATTTATTTTTGACCGCACCACAAATGGGAAATAATACACAGAACATTAACAGCTTCCACAGAACATCTTGAAATGCAGGGTAGGAGATTGAGCACACACATCAATAATACTCTATAAGATAATTAACACAAAGCATATTAATATAAAGTATATCAAAAGAAAACTCACAGGTTCAAAACTCACAGTAAATAGTCTTCCAGGAAAATGAATGAAAAAATCATTACTGCATTACTCACCCACGGACAGGTAAAGAGAGCTTTTCTGCAGCATTGACTACCTCACGAAATCGGTTCAGGCTTTCTTCAACGGAACAATTAATATTGGACTTTGAAAAGGACTCTGAAGCTGAAGCAAACAYTGCTACTTCCTTGGCACCTRCTGCRATAGYGGCTTCTAGACCCTATTTAAACGGGATCAATTAATGTCAACAATCAGCCACCACAATTATCTCACGGAGATGAGTTTGCACTTTGCACAGCCAATTAAGAGCTCTTCAAAAATATATATACACAAGACAACGATCTCAAATAGCACATCAATAATTAAAATTTAACATATACTCCGTATATATATACCAGGTAATTACGAGTTTTTTTTCCAATGCTATGCAGGAAAAAAGACAGAAGTAAATCAGTATGGTTTACAGCARGAATTWKTGTGACATTGTGTGTGTTCTTACAGTTTAGATGCATGAGCGAGCGTTTTACTCAAGGCAATGGCAGCCTAYGAACCAGAAGCASRGTTGAGGTGCTTGCAGATGAAATCTCCAGCAAGCAAGAGCTTTTGCAAGTCCACATTAGTCTCTACTCCTAGTCCCTTGGCATATGGACAGCCACCAAGACCGGYAATAGATGAATCCACTACACTGATACCCATCTGCAAAGATAGTACTTTTAGTTCTTTGTTAAACCAAGGCATTGCTCAGCTAATGACAAGTTTTCAAATTAGATTTAGAAGCAAGGACCCTAGGATACAGAGATGAGGAAATATGAGAAGGGACTTCTTACTTGGAGAGAAAGAAGGATAATTGAGAGAGCTTGTCCATATGTTTCATGAAAATGGACAGCGAGCTTCTCAACAGGGACAACATCTAAAACAGATTCAAGCATTGTAATAACTATACCTGAAACAGAGAAAAGAAACGATTAACAAAACCAAAAAAAAAAATCATAGAGGCAAAATTCCAATAACTTGAATTAGAAAGAGCTCTGCATGCTTACAAAAAAAGGAGTTCGAAAAAATTGCTAGATACACTATCTAGGTTTCTGGTGACTTCACAAAACGAAAGTGGTTTGCAGAAAAGTATCCTATTAATTCGCAGAGATTCAAGCCATTAGATTCACACACACAACATTATTTCAGTATTAAATACAATTTTATCAGACATAAAAATGGAGTCATTTCCAACTCTTTTCACACAATGCCTCCTATACTAGACTGCAGTCTTTCCATTTTTCATACCAGTAACTCCGTTAAGTATTAGTTCACTTTATAATTTAATCATAAAAGGTTTTAATTAATTTTAGTTCACTTTATAATTTCAAGTATGCAGAATCTAGTTTACTTTATAATTCAAAATAGAATTTTCGGCAACAAAACTCAATTAACAGCGGTTCACAATTCAAAAGACGAAATCGCAATTGAATCCAAATTTTTTGGGTGAAAAAACGAAAAAAACGAGAGATTTGTAATTTTTGAGAATAGTGATTGAGTTTCTGTGAGTTGGGAGTGTGATTGTGAGTACGAGTGGAGTGAATAAGGGTAGGAGAGAAGGAGGAGGAGGTCGATTGAGGTCGAAAAAAAGGAAAGGAGGACAAAATTCATTCAACAAAAACAAATCAAAGTAAAACCAATTAAAAAAAAATTCAAAAAATAAACCCATTTAGCAAAAACATCAAAAATCACCAAAACAGCTGAAAATGATTACCAGATGACTGCAAAGGATGACTTTAGAGCCATAATTAGTCAAGTAATTAATAGTAGGAGCAGCAGCACGAATTTTCGTATCATCAGTGATGTTACTGTTATCATCCAATGGAACATTCAATACAACTCCACATCTTTCATCTCAACCCAATACAACTCTCACTTAGCAACACTATATCGATTTCACAATTCTACATAAGTTACTACCAATTTTATTTGCTGTGCTCATATACCTAAGTTTTGTGCTATATAAGACATCACTTAACAATGCAGCAAAACACAAGCCTGCATATAATAACGCATAAATCAATGGATACCTTGCTAAAGCATGTAAATCAAAACCCTAAATTAAACAAGTGAACTCACTTCACACAACTCTAATTCCAAAACGTCGCAATTGAATTCCAGAAATCAAGCTATAACACAAACCCTAGAAATCATAATCTACGAAATCTAAAAGCCAAAATTTAAAGATTAGAGTTAACAACATTAGTAATTTACCTTCACGTTCTTCTTCCTTAGCTTCTTCTTCTGCTTCGTCTACTTTTTCCTCACCCAAGCTTCTTCTTAAAAATTAAATGAAAAATCAGTATAATAAAATCATATAAAAAAACGAAATCAACACAATATCAAAACAGATCTACAAATTTTTTTTTTAAAAAGAAACAATTGAAACCCAGAAAAACAAATTTCTGAAAAAAAATCAATTCCTAACAAAAACTAGATCTGAAAATAAATTTTAAACCGTATTTAATTAAAACAAAAAGAAAAAACTAGATTATTTTGTAGATCTAGTTAGATTATTGTAAAAACGAAAAATAAAGAAGAAATTGATAAATAAAATCCAGAAAACGAAAAAAAGATGGGGAAAATCAGGAAACAAGTATAACGAAAAAAACCGAACAAAATCCAATAAAATAATATTTTTAACCCAGATCTAAACGAAATTCAAGATCTAAAATGAAAAAAAACCCTAGAAAACGATTTTTTTTTTTAAAAAACTAACCTTGGTGGTCTGGTGCAGTCCCTCGACGGTGGACGCGGCGGCGACGAGAAGTTGAGGAGATGAGAGGAGAGGAGCGAGATAAGAGGAGTCGTAGTGAGGCGGAGAGAGAGAGAGAGGAGCGGCGATAGTGTTGTTGAGTTCCCTAGTGTTTTGAGTGATGACAAACAGTTGCAAGAAAGGTACATTGGTCGAATGAATACAGCTGGTCTGAACAGCTGAGAAAACTGTTCTGGTCACTTGAAAGAAAGTGACATGTATGCTAACAAGTTATATGTTTAAATTGTTCTATGTGCTTTAGCATACAGGTTTTTCCAACTCTCTGAGCAGAAGGTCCTTCGAGTTGATCTCGTAAACATTCCAAGTTGAAAAGAAGATCAAAGGCAAGCTTTGAAGATGTTGAAGAATATGAAGATTAGTTCTAGGTTTAGACTAGGTCTTTATATTGTATAAATGCATAAGTGTTGTTGATTGCTTGTATTATTGATGACAGATTATGTGACTTCTCTAGTAGAGTTGAAGCCAACTAGACCAGTTGGTTAGTTGGCTTCAATCTGATCACCTTGTCGAGCAAGTAAACGTTTTGAAGATTTTCCTAATAGAATTTTGGAAACTTCAAGGTGATCTAGTAAGAGTATTTACTTAGGAATATTGTGTAAATGATTTAGTCGAGTTAAGTTAACTAGATATTATTTATCTTGGATAAAATAATATCTTGTAAACTTTCCTAAAATTGTGTGGATCTTTGGAAACAAATATCTCACATATTGTAGGGTTCGACTGCAATTAATTACATGGCTCTTGCCTATAAATATTCATGAGTATGCACTCTTACAAATGAGATTCTCTCCGAGCTTAAAAGACTTATATTTCGAGAGAAAGTCCTTAGTCTACATCAAGCAAGCATAGATCATACGAGTGTATACATTGAGCTTTAACTTACTCTTGTACACTCTTTGTGAGAGTTATTTAAGAGAAACTTGTATTGGATCATCACAAGGGGTTGGTGAATCGGGTAGCATTTGAGAGTTCAATTGCGAGTAATAATTCCGTGCGAAGACCAGTCCAACTGGTCTACCTGACTAGAACAGTACAAATCGAAATTTTATTAGGTACTCAATTCACCCCCTCTTGAGTCTCTTGGGAAACCTTCAAGTCTACTGCAGAGGAACAATGGAGACAAAGAGAAGTTCATGTGTAACATTCTGCATAGGAACACACTAGAGAATCACGAGTTCCTGAGTACAAACTGGCGATGGAACAAGAGGACAACATCAAGGAGTTCAACGAAGTTTCTTGATGAAGAGAAGAGAAGAATTCCAGAATATTTATGAGAGTAATTTTCTAGGAATTTTGTACGTACGTTAGAGTTATAGTCTTGATGGAACATGAGTCGAGTTCCTGTTGTAACTTAAGTCCGTCTTAGGTCTAGCTTTTGTTAATGAGTCGAAGTGAATTTATCCTATTTTTAAGTCTAGAATAATTCAGTCAAAACCTGCTTTTCTTGGATAATCGAGTGGTGCCTTAAAAATAGGATCTAGATAACTAACTTATCCTATGTCTAGAATTTGTTGCAAATAACAACTGTCTAGAGTGTTTTTAGGGATTAAAAATTCTGGATAAATCAACTAGATTTTGCTAAATTATAGGAGATAGATCATGGTTGATTGGATAATGACTTAAGATAATGGGCTTAGAGAAATTAATTGGATAGTGGGGTTGGCTTGTTTATCAAGGCATAACTCACACTATATATACTCATTTAACCTGACAAATTTATTGACACACACAAGCATTCACTTAAGCGTTTAAAAGAGGAAAAGTTGAGTGATAGAATAAGTGATTGTTAAGTTCCAGTCTTGTGTTCCTATCCAGATTACTAATTGTTCCAACGTGCTAGAGTATTCGAGTTGTAATATTTGAGAAAGGTGAAAGAGTGAGAATCAGAGAAGTGAGAAAGAGAAAGAGAAGAACGAGAGTGAGAATTGTGTAGCACTTCCTGTTGAAACTCACGGGCTGGGTAAAGAAGTTTTAGGGTGTAAAGTGGGTTACAGCCTAATATAAAAGTGGAGTTTTTCTCCCTCTGGCCAAGGAAGTTTTTCTCGTTGAAATTATCTTTCATTCTCTTTGATTCGTTTAAATTACTTTCAATTCCGCTAGAAATTCCACACAACAATTCACCCCTCCTCTTGCAGTGTTCCAATAGAATAACAATTGGTATCAGAGCAGGATCTCACAAAATTCAAGCAACCTTGAAGAGAGATCCGGGAAAAATGAATGCTCAAGAGAAACTCCAAGAAGGTTACTCAACTCTAAGACCTCCTATGTTTAATGGGAAGTTTTACTCTTATTGGAAAAATCGCATGGAGATATTCATAAAAGCTGAAAACTACTAAGTTTGGCGTCTGATCGAGGTTGGCGACTTTCAGGTAACAAAATCTAACCCTAACAATGAGGAAGTTCCTAAAGAGATTTTTGAATATGAAAAAGAAGATTTTGAAAAAATGGAAATTAATGCTTGTGCTATAAAACTACTCCATTGCGGTATTGGTCCTCATGAACATAACTGTATTATGGGTTGTAAAAGTGCAAAACAAATCTGGGATTTATTGCAAATCACTCATGTAGGAACTAGTGAAGTTAAACGTTCTAAAATTGATCTATTAATGACTAAATGTGAACGTTATGAGATGTTACCTACGGAAGGTGTTCAAGATATGCTTACTCGATTTACTAACATCACGAATGAGCTTTCTTCTCTTGGAAAAAGTATACCTATTGATGAACAGGTTAGGAAAGTTCTAAGGAGTAAGATGAGAGATGGAGATCCAAGGTCACAACACTCATGGAAACAAAGGACTTCACTAAGTTCAACATCGAACAACTCACTGGTTCCTTGTTGACTCACGAGTTGCATCTTGTTGGAAATGGTGAAAGTTCAAGGAACAAAGGGCTTGCCTTGAAAGCTAATGATGGTGATGACTCTGATTATAGTGATGACGGTGCCTTGTTGGTCAAAAGGTTCAAAGGGCTCTCAATCGAAGTTCCAATTGGAACTCAGGGAAAAAATTCTCTAGTTCCAAAAGGGACTTTGGCTGCCATAAGTGCGGATCTACTAAGCACTTCATCAAGGACTGTCCCTTATGGAAAATGAAAAAGGGAAGTCCAAAGGCTGAGATTACTCCAAGGATAGGAAGGAACAAAACAAAGAAAAATTCTATAAACCTTCCTACTCCAAGAATGAAGTAAAGAAGGCGACGGTCGTAGCTTGGGGAAACACTGAAAGCGAGGAAGATAAGGAGGATCAACTCGAAGAAGAAGTGGCCAACATATGTTTGATGGCCATAACCGAAGGGAATGAAGTTCAAGAGGAACTCGTCAATAAGGTAAATCTTGACCCTAAACTCCTAGATAAATTTTCCAAGCATGAATTAGTAAAATTAGTACTGGATTTTCATGAAAACTGGAATATTGTAAAATAAGAAAAATCTGAGTATACAAAGGCTCTTAAAACTTGTAAGGAACATAGTAATTGGCTAAGAAGAGAAGAAACTGAAAATAGATTTTTCAACTTGTTTGATAATAATGCTAATTTATAAGAAAAATTTGAAAAATTAGAAAAGGAACTTAGCCAAGTCAGTATGGAACTTAATTGCTACAAGTTGGTCAATGTAAACCCAAGTTCCACTGGGAGTTCATATGATATTTCAACAATCAAGGAACTCATGTTAGAACTTAACAAGGTTAAGGCTGGAAAGGATAAACTCACAATGGAACTTGATAAAATGAGAAATAAAAGTAATGATTAACACAAAGTTCCAGCATGAATTCTGAATGCCCAAACAAAACGGACTGAAGGTCTTGGTTTTATTTATAAAAAGAAAAAGGGCAAGCAGAATAAGTATGTGGAACTCCCAAGTAGCAAGGTGTGTCTGTTCTGTGGGAACACTGGTCATCTTAAAGGTCAATGTTCCAAACGGAACTCCAGTTTAGATGTGAATGGTAGACATGCTGAACAAATGTGGGTTAAGAAACCTAATGTTGTAGTGTCTACTGAGGAACCCGAGAATGCCCGGGTTCCTGCACCTAACATCTAATCTTAAGTGCAGGTTCTAGTGAGGGGGAACAACACGTGGTACCTCGACAGCGGTTGTTCCAAGCACATGACAGGAGACAAATCAAAGTTTCTCTCACTAGCAGCCTACTCAGGGGGAACTGTGACTTTTGGTGATAATCAGAAAGGTAATATAATTACTTTAGGTAAGATTGGTAAGTCTAGTTCCCATTCAATAGATAATGTTTTTCTTGTTGATGGTCTTAAGCATAATCTACTTAGCATTTCCCAATTCTGTGATAAAGGGAACTCCGTTTGTTTTACTAATGAGTATTGTCAAATCATTAACAATAACACCAATAAAGTCGTACTTGAGGGAAAATGCAAAGGGAACACCTTTGTTGTTGATTTAAATGAAATTCCCAAAAGTACATTTTCTTGTTTAAGTGTTATTGAGGATGATCCACTACTTTGGCATAAACGTGTTGGACATGCTAGTCTCTACTTGCTTGATAAACTTAGGTCAAAGGAACTTGTTGTTGGTTTACCTAATGTCAAGTTCCTATGTGATAAAGTTTGCGATGCATGTGTAAGAGGGAAGAATGTTAGAAGTTCTTTCAAAAGTCAAAAGCTCGTGAGCACCACAAAACCATTGGAACTGATTCATATGGATTTGTGTGGGCCCATGAGAGTCCAAAGTAGGAGTGGCAAGTTATATGTCTTGGTTATTGTTGATGACTTTTCTAGATTCACTTGGACTATTTTCCTTCATAGCAAAGATGAAACGTTTGATGAATTTGTCTGCTTTGCTAAGAAAGTTCAAAAATCTAGTGGTTGTCAACTTGTTCATTTGCGATCTGATCATGGAACTGAATTTGAAWATAACAAGTTTGATGAGTTTTGCAGGGAACATGGTATGGATMATAATTTTTCAGCTCCTAGAACACCACAACAAAATGGTGTTGTGGAGAGGAAAAACTGTACCTTGGAAGACATGGCTAGAACAATGCTCATAGCAAGCGGACTGCCTAGGAACTTTTGGGCAGAAGTAGTGAATACATCATGTTATATTATTAATAGAATCATGATTAGACCCATCACTAACAAAACTCCCTATGAACTGTTTAGAGGAAAAAAACCTAATGTGTCTCACCTTAGAACATTTGGTTGTGAATGTTTTGTCCATAATAATGGCAAAAGGAACTTAGGGAAATTTGATGAAAAAAGTGATGAAGCCGTGTTCCTAGGGTATGCTAATGATAGTAAAGCTTATAGAGTCTATAACAAGAGAACATTAAGTGTCGAGGAAAGTGTACATATTATTTTTGATGAAACTGACTATAGTGTACAAAGAGATACTGACATTTTGCAGGAAAATGAGGATTTTGAAATTGGCTTAGTTAGAAAAGATCCAGATGAGGAAGAACAAACATCCTACAAGCAGCAAGTAAGAGTTGAAGAGGAACCATTTCCTCAAGAAAACCATGATGAGCCAGTTCCTGAAGAATTTGCAGAAGAGGTTCCTAATGAAACTGAAAACACAAGGAACACCTCTGAAGTTGAAAGTGCTCCTACATCTCCAGAAGCACAAGTTCTTGTCAGAGACTTCCAGCCCAAACCATGGAAACATCAGAAGTCTCATCCAATTGATCTTATCATTAGTGATATTGAGAAAGGAACTCARACCAGATCCCAACTAAGGAACTTCTGTGCCTTTAATGCATTCTTGTCCCTCATGGAGCCACGAAATCATACTTAAGCACTTGAGGATGCTGATTGGATACAAGCAATGCAAGATGAACTTAATTAGTTCGAGAGGAACAAGGTGTGGCACCTTGAACCTCAGTCGGAACACCAAAAGGTAATTGGTCTGAAATGGGTGTTCAGGAACAAATTGGATGAGCACGGCACAATTGTCAGGAACATAGCCAGGTTAGTAGTAAAAGGTTACAATCAAGAAGAAGGTATTGATTATGAGGAAACTTTTGCTCCAGTTGCTAGATTAGAAGCTATTAGAATTATCATTGCTATTGCTTCTTACATGGGCTTTAAATTGTATYAAATGGATGTTAAATGTGCTTTCTTAAATGGTTAYTTAAATGARGATGTTTATGTGRAACAACCTCCAGGTTTTGAAAATGCTAAATTTCCAAATCATGTCTATAAGCTTGACAAAGCTCTTTATGGGCTAAAGCAAGCTCCTAGAGCATGGTATGAGAGGTTGTCCAAGTTTCTTTTGGAAAATGATTTTAAAAGAGGAAATGTTGATAAAACACTGTTTTTAAAATTCAAAGGAACTGATTTTCTCATTGTCCAAGTTTATGTTGATGATATTATATTTGGTGCTACTAATGAATCCTTGTGTTAAGAATTTTCAAAACTTATGCGCAAGGAATTTGAAATGAGCATGATGGGTGAGTTAAATTTCTTTCTTGGCTTGCAAATCAATCAAACTGAGAAAGGAACTTTCATTCACCAACAAAAGTACATCAAGGAACTACTGAAGAAATATGGGATGGAAACGTCCAAAACAAACCACACACCCATGGGAACCAATACCAAGTTGAATGAGGATCCCAATGGAACAAGTGTGGATCAAAAACTGTTCAGAGGAATGATAGGTTCCTTATTGTATTTAACTGCTAGTAGACTAGATATTGCTTATAGTGTTGGTGTTTGTGCCAGGTTCCAAGCAAATCCCAAGGAATCACACTTAACAGCAGTCAAGAGGATATTGAGATACTTGAAAGGAACTGATGATTTATCTTTATTCTATCCTCGTAGTAACACATTTGAGTTAACATGATTTGTAGATGCTGACTACGCATGAGGTTTGGTAAATAGAAAAAGCACTTCAGGTATGGTCCAATTCCTTGGAACGTGTTCAGTTTCTTGGAGTTCCAAGAAGCAAAACACRGTTGCTTTATCCACTGCAGAAGCTGAATATGTAGCTACTGCTGCATGTTGTTCCCAAGTGCTTTGGATAAAACAACAACTAAGGGACTTTGGTATTAAGTATGATTGCATTCCTATTTATTGTGATAACACTAGTGCTATATATATTTCCAAAGATCCAGTACACCACTCACCTGTTAAGAACATTCATATTCGTCATCATTTCCTAAAGGATAATGTGGAGAAAGGATTGATAAAACTTGAGTTTTGCTAAACTGAAAATCAGATTGCTGACATCCTAACAAAGCCATTAAATAGAGAGCGATATGAAAAGATGCGAATGGAACTTAGATTGATAAAATTGCAAAAGTAAGCATGAAGTTCCTCCAGGTATGTCATTACTTATTATGCAGCTCCTATGCTTACTTTTTCATCACAATCAAACTGTGCGAAAACATGTTCCTAWTGGAACTTGGTAATGACTCGCAAATGTCTATTAATATTACCCTTACTGTCATGATTGCGTGTTTTGATGGTTAACTTAGAAGATGCAAATTTGTTATATGTTCCACTTTTATTTATTTCACATTTTTCTTTTCTTTCTCATTTTTTTCCTTCCACAAATTATTTTTAATTTCCATAAATTATTTTTATTTGTGATTGTTTCATATTCCTACCCAATAGGTGTGTTATTTTTATTTTGTTTTAATTTTTAGAAGTCAAAAATTACACCATAGCATTAACTAAGGGGGAACTAATTAAATCCAAAATCAGATTCAAATACCAAATTCAGATATAAATTGCCTACATTAAATCAGATACAATTTGCCTATTAAATCTCCCTCCTAAATTCATGAATTTACCCCTCATTAAATACCATCCATCACATCACTTTATATCTCAATCCCTCATACTTCTCTCTCTCATCGAATATCTCTCTCTCTCTACTCGATTACTTTCTCTCACCTTCTCAAACACTTCAAACACTCCAAAACTTCAAACACTCAAACAAAATCCCAAGCTCTAAAAATGGCCTCTCAACACTCAACCTCACTCAAAACCGACACCACCACTCCTCAAACTGAACTTCCAAAAATCGACATAAACCCTAGCTCCTCCGCTACTGACTCGAAGAAACGCAAAAGAGAAAACGAAGAAAAGGCAGAGGAAGTCGATGAAGCTGGTACTGAGTCTAGCAGGGATTTGGAACAAGAGGCGAGTAAGTTTGTTCCAATTCTTGCCTTAGATCTAGAATGGTGTAAATCGGTTGAGTATAAGGAATTAATTGAAGTTTTTAAATTTCTAAATTGAGTGAAACTGTTAAGTGAATGTCGGGTGGAGGATGTTTATCCTAAGGCTATGACTGAGTTTTGTGATAATTATGGGTTTGCTAAGGGAACAATTACTAGTAGTGTTAATGGAGTCGAATTTTCCTTTGATGAGAATTATTTGGCAAATTTGTTTGGGGTTCCAAGTGACGGTTATGACAACTATTTTAAGGGAAAATATAATTTGAAAATTGGGAAAGTGGGGAAGGATGAGATTTTGAAAGAGTTGGGTGGAAAAGAGGGAGTGAATTAAATTGATCATGGTTCACTTTCTCCTCTTCGAAAATTGATGTTTAATGTGGTGAGAAGAACTGTGTTCCCCAACTACCAACTAGTCGCCGAATACCTTTTTCAGTCGCAAAAATTTAGGACTACGAAATCAGTCGTAACACATATAGTATCCTAAAAAGTTAGCGCAAATGTAGTCGCTAGTAGTCGCAAAAAATAGCGACTACTTCAAAAGTCAGCGCTAAAATTGGTTTAGCGACTAGCCTGTTGGCGACCAGTAGTTTTTTATTTGGTCGGCCTCAGGTCGCAAATCGTTTTAGCGACTAATTGCGCGTCGCTAACATCAATTAAGCCTATTTAGGCGTCGGCTAAAAATCGATGTTTTGTAGTGGTACCTCCTCGGGGAATGGGTCTTGGTTGATTTTAGGCCACTTTAATGTCTGAGTATCTGGTTTTGGCCAGCAATCTCATTAAGCCTTGGATCCTTCATTGGGCCCAAAGTCCAGGCCTAACTTCTTCCCTTTTATATCTTCTTTCTTTTTCCGCCCAAATCAATGGGCTTGAGAATTCAAAAATTGAGGCCCAACTGAACCCAATTTTTTCTATACAATAGGAGGTTGGGAGGAGAGAGAAAACTTGTTGGAATCATTTACTTTCTAAATTCTCTCTCTATGAATCCTCTTTCAGACTCTCTCTCTCTTCTTCGAGTTTGGGTGAAGTTAGTAATTAGTCCATCGCAGCTCTTCGTTCGTAGATCTTTTCGACACTACTCTTCGGTTTCGCAGTTAAAGGTATAGTGTTCCTTCAAATTTTTTGATTATTCTCATTCTTCTTATAATAATAAACATGCCTCATCTCTTTCGAGCCCAAATAAGTTGAGATGTGGGGCTTCGAAGAGCCAGCCACATTGGCCGCTATAGACCTCCTTCAGCATGGATCATGCTTTTGCTTCTCTCATGCATTCATTCATGTCTCCTACTTTGTCTTACCATTTGGAACTTGAAAGGACTATCTCGCATCCAGCCCAGGATAGAATGTCAGAATCACTCGGTCTGGCCCGTTGGGATTCGGAGAGTCTAATGGAAGCGTTTTGACTTAGCTTCTCAAGCTTTCAATTGGTCGTTGTTGAATTTCTTCCCCAAATCTAAACTAATTTTTTTCTTGGCGATTGAGCCATTGAAAGATGAGTAAAAAGAACAGCCAATTCATTAAAGTTATTGGATGGAACCCGTTGAAGAACGCGTAAACCACCGTTGGCGAGCCCCTTGAGGGAACTGGGAAAGTATTTACAGCCAAGTCGATCGTCGCCTGGGTTGTCAGCATGAGATGCTGTACATGCCAGATGACGGGGTGGTCAGTGTTACATCAAAGCATCGATAGAAGGACTTGACTTTTATAGGGCTTGAGATGCCATTCAGAATAGAGCCAGAAAAAGGATTTATTGTAAAGGAGAGCCTTGCACATTCTCCCCTCTGTCTGTTGGGACAGATACCCACATCTTAGTTGCTGGTTAGCATACTTCGGGTGATAACCCCCACTTTCTGTGGAACGAACCTTGGTTCGATTCTGAGGGCCTCTGTCTTGATGTCCGAAGAATGGTTGTAAATGCCATGAGTTCTAAGGGCAATGTGAGGATTCGTACATAGAGAGTGGAAGCCTATCTAAGAAGCATCTTCGTGAGTAGCTTGCTTAAGCTTCTCCTCTTTTTCTTCTCAATGATCCTCCTGACATCCCGACTCTTGGCTTGCTTCTTTCCTTCTCTGAATGATTGCTCTTACATCCATTGAAGAGCTTCGCGTTCTGGACTTTTTCCTTTCAATGCAGTGCTCATACATCCTTGTCATACAATGGCTTCTGATGGATACCTCATTCATACATCCATCGGTGTGAAACCGATATGAACCTCTGGTATTTGATTGAATCTTTGGGCGATAAAAGAGTTGGTATGACGATACCTCCTAAACCTGACTCTTTCTCGTTCGATAGGACAATCTGAGTCTCAACATGCTTTCCTTGTCTACGGGGCGTGGGGTTCTTGATTTTGGAGTCTGAGATTAGGCGCCACAGGAGGTGCTGATACTTCATGGCCTGAGTCTTGGAAAGAACTTCACTTGCCTGTTTGCCCTTGGCATTGCTCACGCACAGCTTTTCAAGCGTTGCATTCTTCTTTAGAGCTTGGAGTTGGGCCTTCATGTCTTGTGTTCAGCAAATCGATTCATGATCCAGACACCCATGCACCTATTTCTGCCTTCAAACATAATGGGTAACATAGCGACCATCCAAGTCTTGGAGGGACAGCCTGTTCCCACATAAGGTGTCAACATCTTCTGGTTGGAAGACAGATGATCTAGATGGTTATCTCCCCATCGGATTGCTTTCTTCTCGGAAGATGGGTGGTGTATCCTTCCTTGTTTAAGTTTGATTCATCCCTTGAAGTCATTTTGATGCCTCCCCACAGACGACCAAATGTTTAGCAAGTCTCTTGGCAAAAACTACCAAGATTTCTCTCTAAGCTGCAGGGTTGAGAGATGGTGGATGCTTCCCTTCAAGCTACTTCGAGGGAGGAGTCCCTCTTCATTTCTTAGGGTCGGAACTTTAAGATGGCTAGGCACTTCTCGTTTCCTCGAGGCTCCTTAGGCCACCTGCAGAAGGAGGAATAACTTTTTGGTTTCTTCCCCTGATGCTAAGTAAGTAATGGAAGGAGGAAAGTAGATAAAGCAATTTAATGTAGAGAGAAGTTAGCAGAGAGAAACGTCAATACTTGCTTAAGTATGAGTTAACAGCCTCGTCAAAGTAGAAAAAAAATGTGTGCTGTAAAAGAGGGTCCCATTGGGATATTATATAGGCATTTGCCTTGCTCCATTAAGCCTGATGTGTGACATTTTGTCACCCATCTTTCACCGCGTTTATTTGTTTGGGCATAGCTTAAGCAGTTAAATATTCTGCTTGTCGATCTTTTCGTCGGGACTCCGTACAGTCAGTCAAGGCACTTGACTTTTGACCGGTGGCAGTTATGCATACATATGGCGAGGTCCGTTGCAAGCTTGATTCCATGCCGAACCAAAATTGACACGTGGCATATAGTTTCATAGCACATCAGACGGGTATAGACTAGTTGTTTTCTTTATTATTTGTTTAAGAAAAATATTTGAAATTGTAATATAAATTATATAATATCACGATAAGATAAGAGATATCTCTATTATATAAGCAAGGGGGGCAATGGTGCCCCCCTATGGAAAATACAAAATACCCCTCACTTATTAAATAATCAAAGAAATCATTTCAAGACATAATCCAAGATAATTTGCCTAAATAAATACTCTGTAATCAATTCCACAATTAATTTATGTTTAATTCAAAAAATATTGTCAAACATACCATTGTAATTCAAGATAAAAACTAAATCAATTAGATCAAATTAAAACATATAATTCACTCAAATAAAAATTAGAAAAAGTAAGTTTCTTACAAGAATGGAGGTAATAGTAAAATAAAAATTATGGAATTGAATTGTTTAATGACTCTCAATTAAATGAAGGGGAAAAAATTATATTTTACGATTTTTACGAACGTTAAAATTTTTCTAATAAATAGGGATACAGTAAAAAAAAATGATTACAGATAATGAGGAAAAATAAAATTTCAATTGAAAAACACCAAGTACCTATGTTTTAGTGTTTTTTTCTCCATATTTTTAATATTTATGCAACACATATATAGATATTAGAGTAATTAAGTAAAAACATTATTGAATTTCAATCACATAAATAAAAAACGAGATACAAATTAATGGGCAAATTTTCCAATGATTTCAATTTTATATTCAATTTTGATGATGATTTTATTTGTATCTCACAAATAAACCAAGACTTAATTTCAAAAATCCGAAGACTAAGCTAAGATCTTTGGAAAATACAATAATCTCATTAAAAAAAATCCATACATAAACTTTTTCGAAAACACTAAACATAATCTCTATTATTATTAAGCCAAGGGGGAGCTATGGTGTCCCCCCTATAATGTCTTTATTTACCCTCTTAGTAAATGAAATTGCATATTTAATGTTCCCTCATATTAATTCCTTTTCCGTTTTAAAATTGCATATAAAAAAGTTTTAAAATTTACCAAAATTAAAAATAAAAAACCAATACCGAAAAAACTATCTTAAAACATTTATGGTAAAAACTAAAAGGAGAACATATAATTAAAAACGAACATAATTTTCAACCTATTATTGTACAATGAAATCAAAGAGTGTCTAATTTGAAATA
Source organism: Bassia scoparia (assembly GCA_008642245.1). NCBI lineage: Eukaryota > Viridiplantae > Streptophyta > Magnoliopsida > Caryophyllales > Amaranthaceae > Bassia > Bassia scoparia. The sequence continues at coordinate 19,100 of SNQN01001084.1, forward strand.
TATAATAACAATATATTTTTACTAAGCTTTAACTAGGCACCACATAGCTGTACACCAGAAACTAGTAAGAAATAAATAAGCTGCACGCATCGCGTGCGTAAAGGCTTAGTATAAGTATACTCGAGTACAAATATTTGTCTTCTTAATTAAATAATTATGGAGTATAAAGTGTATAAGATGTATATATAAAGATGCTAAGATTTTGAAATATTTCAGATCTAAACAATATTTTTTAATAATGTTATGATATTCTAGTGATCGTAAAAAATATCCTTCACTATGTGAATATTTATTAAGGAAACTTTCTATCTTTTAAAATATAAATATAAATATATAACTATATATAAGTGAATCATGGGAAACACTTGTCATTCCCAACATCGATCCGCTTCTTATGTATAAGTACTCCCTTCGTAACGAATAAAGCAACATATTGTTAGCATCCTCCAATGGCAAATTAAGTCTAAAAGTATTAGGTAGTGAATGTGAGTTGAGGTACGCAAAAAAAAGAGAGGAATATATGAAAGAAAAAAACAAAAAAAAAATAGCAAAGTGGTTCCCACAATATATGTAATTTGTCATTAATAATTTACCAAATGAAAAGTATGTTACAATTGTTGCAACTTTTTGTACACCCAAACATAAAAGGTTGCAAGTTTTACGTTAAGAAGTGGAGTAATAGATAAATAGATAGATTTTTTGTGAACTTTTTTATATGCCACTAAACCACTAACCCACCCATTTTAGCTGAGATTGATGGATGCAAGAATTGCGAGTGATGGCATATGGGTTGATGGTGGTTCGAGTGAGCATATGAATGTAGGTGAAAACGCGGGTGATGCTCCACCGCTCCCATTCATTTCCATCCCTAGATTTAAACGCATGTGATAGTATATATTTTATATATTTAATGACCCATATTCTTTATATTCCCTGTCAGTTCCCACTAAGGCTTGTTCCTGACTTTATTAATTGTTATGGTTTTTGAATCAGATTTATTCAAGTTCATGAATTCAAGTTCAGATTAGTCAGGTCAGATTCTATTCAATTAATTTCAAGTCCATTCATTTTTTAGTTCAATTCTTTCAGGTTCATTTGAGTCCAAAGAAAAAAGCCTAATAACTACCAAATTATTAATTACTCTTATCTTATTTGTATAATACTTTTAAACATTAACCAAATGAAATTGTAGCGGATAATGAAAATATGCAAATAATAAGTAATGTTATATACCATGTATAAAGTTTAAGTGAAAGGTATCAATCTCATCTCATAATTGAAACCCTGAATTTTGATGGTTGTAGAATGTCGAAGGCCATACGTAGTACAGAAGAATAAGGTCAGGCTGAGAGGCGGGCCAAGGGACATTTGTGATGGGTGTAAGAGCTACAACGCCCAGGCCTACCGATCTGGAACTGATATATTTAAGATGTGGGCTTGGTCATATCAGCTTGCCCAAATTCTACTATGGCCCGGGACCATGGTCCTATCGTCAGGGTCCGGGTAAATGTTCATTTTCCGAAACTAAAAATGTTCATCTCAATATTAAAATTCATTTTCAAATGAAATGTTCATATCTTGAAAAATGAACACTTGTATTTTCAGAAATGAACATTTTATTTCGGAAATGAACATTTTCTGAGTTCGGAAAGAACAATTTTGCCCGGGCCATGATGAGGAACAGATCTCGGATCATAATAGTACTAGTTGTCAACTTGCCGGATTACAATCGATCTTATTTATACTAGGAGTAAGTCATCTACCTAAAATCCTAAATCAATTCTTCGTGTAATAACAATTCATTTTGATTATGGAAGTACTATAATCATTGTAAAACAGTTCACCAAAAAAATAAACATTGTAAAAACAAAACTTTTTAAGGAATAATTTTATAGGCGCTTATAATTAGCATTTTTAATACATTTTATTTTGAAATAATTTATAAAGCAAAAATGTTGAACTATGATGAATTAGTTATACACATAAAAGAACATTTGTTGAAAGAAATTAATCTATTATTGATGTGAAAATATCAATCTAATTTACTCCAGTATTCTAGAGTTGACTAATATTACCCTAATTAATAAAAAATAATATTTAACTGGTCATATTCGTCTCTACTTCTCTTATATTTTAGTATCTTGTTTTTGTATCACTATCAAACACGCAAATCTCGCAAATTCTTAAAACTGATCAGCACGAGTTATCTAAGAGGGTAATATCTTAAACTTACTTTATTAAATTTTCTAAACTTCATACTTTATTGTTCACTTATTACTCATACTCATTAAAAATCATTTGAGAAGTATGTTCAGAATTAATAATTACTACTTAAATTAATGTAAATATATATGCACCATGTTTGGAAATCTGTAGTCTCACTAATTTTGACGTATATATACATATACATTTCTTGGATTAATTTTGGCTATTTTAATAATGATGGACATAATGACTATTACTACTCTTCCTTTAAGTAAAATTTACACCATACTGAACTTGGACTTTGACAAATTTGATCACCTATATGGACAAAATTTAGCTTCTTCAGTAAAAGTACTAAGCATGGTTACTTACAAGGGAGTAAACTACTCTTTTATTGTTATAATTACTCATGTTTTATTACATTATTATCTGCACCTTCTTAATATTTGAAATTTTTTATCTCTATTATGCTAGCCACTATTTATGTTTATATGAAACAAGGCTAATCGAGTTACCTAAATTTTTCTTTTGCTACTGTGCATGTCTTATTAATTTTACAACTACCCTTGTCTCCATATTTTTCTTTGCATGTCTTATAATTGTATTTGTTATTGTAAAGTTTTCATATGAATTACAGTGCCTTTGGAAACTACAATCCTGCACTGGAATTGCACATAGGATAATGAAAAATTCAAATAATAACTGGGAATATATGTTGGGTTTAAATTACCATCAATTCTTAACTGTCTGAAGCCAATGATTTGGTGACTTTTCATAGCTGATTTACTGACTGACATTTGTTATGCAAACAATATTCTGTTAGGAAAAAATTGAAGCAAGAGGAGTTCAGATATCACTTCCAGGCCTAAATCTACGCTTTCCTATTAGTTTAATCGCCCTCTAGATCACCGGGTTACACAAAAATAACTAATGAGATATAATGAAGGAGAGACTCACTTATGGATGATCTTCAAGATGAATTCAGAAAAGGAGTTTGTCAGAAAATTGTGTGACTACTTAACCAAGTGTCTTGAGGATTTAAACTTTGAGAGTATCAATTACAAGATAGAAACTCGAGGTCTCTCTTATCGTCTTATCTCTAGCAATAAACGAAGTTGAAACCTTATTTATAGGCACTCCAACAGCCAAATTTCTGGATGGATGTATCCCCAAATCATGCACAAGCTTAAATCAATTTGAGTTAAATGTGATTTAATCACATTCAAACCCATATTCAATTGATCTTCAAGCTTTAATATGAGTTAAATCATCATTATCATGCATTAAGAGGCTTCAACGGGACCAAATATCAACGGGAAAAGCTAGAATCAAACCGCAAGCACATAATCGAGGCTCGTAGAGACGCGTGACTCACGCACAAAAATGCGTGACTCACGCACAAAATGCGTGACTCACGCATTCCCTTCTGCCTCGAATGGTGAGTCACGCATTGGACCCTTGAGTCATGCGTGTTTGCTACACTTTGATTCTCGGTTTTCCCATTCCTTTGCCTCAGTTTGTCCTTCAACATTACCTATTAATATCATTAGCTTACAAGTCCTTTATGGAATGTTCCAACAATCCTCCTCCCATTTTTATACCATAAATGATGAAGGATCTAAAAACTTGCTAAAACCACAAACAAACAGTGCTCATTGGTCTAATGTAATGTCTTAAGTTTAAGTTCCCAACTTAGTATTATGATACTTTACAAATTCGGATTGTTAATGTAGATTAAGCTTTTGATCACACAACACTACGAATCATTGAGATACAATACATTATTTGCACAAAAAAATTCCTGTTAACCTCGAAAACTTAAGTCGCATGGTTCCATATTCGTCAATGAGCGTTTCAAGTTAAGCCATATACTTGATGAGTCAGGCCAAACCACTAACCCACATAGGTTAAATCTTATCACACCGACTCCTGCATGAGTCTTTACAAAGATTTTATTAAAATTTTATATAAATTCCAACCTCCTTAATCATTGCAGAAATAACACTCACTTTGGATGAAATACAAGGCTCACAACCATCAATTGAAATTCTATCCTCATTGAATTTGAGATCTAACGTTGTATTAGACGTCAAATTGAGTTTCCTTTCATTGAAGTTGTTCAATAGGCTTTAGCCCTCCATTAACCATGTTTTATGCACTTTTTAACTTTAACAACACTTTGGCCAAAGATTTATCCAAGTTCAAACTCATTGCATAAACCATTATAAATCCCAAGTATATAAAATCAGGACACCAATTTTTTGTCATGATGACTCCATTATATACTTGATTATTACCAATTGAATAAATTGAAGCACATATCACAATAACTAGTGATATGACACATGATATACATCCATAATACGTCAGATATCAACATTATATATACATCTCAACTTCAAGACCATGTATGTTATTAGAATCACCACAGCAACTTATCTGATGACAAGGATATAAATACTCCTTCATCAATCAATAACATTTCATGAAGAATAAACCTCCTCCATAAAACACACATTTTCTAAAGGATTAAACATCCAATAAAATAACATCTTCTTGTAGAAGATCAAACACAAAAGGTATCACCATCAAGTCTTCTATCATTACCAAAGGAATAATCTTTTATCCTCTATTTATACCCATCCAAGTATAAAACAAAATAAATAAATTTATCTTCATAAATTAAAACTCAAGTTAAGATTTCTCCACCCATATATACAATTTTCCATATGTCATATGTTATCAAAATTTGATATATATAATCACTTATACTTTTGATTTATAAAATTAGTCCAAGATAACCAATCCTTATCTCTCTTACAAATAATAAGTATAAATCAATGTTTCAAACTTGAAACATTACATATAATCAATATCAAGTATAAGATTCCTCCGTTATATGTACAAATTATATATATATACATATATATTTGACATATAAACATCTTATACTATAATTTATTCACGAGAAACAAAACTCAAAATTTTATTCTGAAAATCAAATCACAATTAACATATTATCTTTATTATTAGATAAATACCCATTAATCACATGTGATTATCATCATCAATTAAATTGAATAACTTTCATAAAACAATGATATTTATAATCCTATTAAACCATATAATATAACCATCAATAAATATATTGACCATTATATCATATAAATGATATAAACATCCTCCTTAAAACAAGGAAAAATAAATACTTAAAATAATGCAATTTTCGGTACACTATTAATAAGTATGAATAAACAATGTTTAAACTTTCATTAATCAATACACTATAAGATTTCTCTCCTATATGTACAAATTTATTATATGTTCCAAAATTGACATATAACACTTATATTATGATTTATCATGAGATCAAAACTCAAAATAACATCATTGTGAAATAAATATCACAATAACCATACTTCTTTACCAAGATAATGCTCATATTATTAATAATTATAATTATTCAATTTGTTTGAAAATTATAAAACAAGGTTAACAAAAGCATCATTCTAATAAAACATAAATTTCTATCAAAAACTTCTATTGGTTATCATATCATATTAATGATATATAAACACCCTCCTTAAACCAGGAAAATTGAATAATATGAGTAAACTATTACCGTTACACATTAATATGTATTTAGCATGCATTACCGTTAACCATTAATATGGATTTAAATTTAATCCACCAATAAATACACATATATTTTAACGTTAACATTAAACAAGGAAATAAATTTATACCTTCATGAGAACAATTAAACTGTCTCATACAATGAATTATGGATTTAAAACACATATTCCATAATGACATAAAATCGCTAAAACTTTTAATATTATTATAGACATGCATGACAAATAAGAGAGTAATACTCTTATGGGTCAAAATAAAACATCATGCATAAAATATATTTGCACATACATCAACACACGTTAATGCCTTATTATCATCATGCATAAACAAGTACTATACTTGTTGCAAACAATACTACTTAAGCAAATGATAAAAAAACAAGTGCAATATAAACTAATGAAAAATATGCACTATGCACATTCAACATATACAACAATTACTTCAAAAGTACCGTTAATCATCATTACTCTAATTCATGAAGCCAATAATATAATTATATATTATTCATGCTTAAATATAGCACTAACTAACACCCATTATGAAAAAAAAATTGTTCAACACTAGCATTGCTAAATTCATGATTATACAATCATCTTTATGGGTGTGCATCCATGGTTACACTCCTTTTGATCATTTAGACACACTACAAGAATTCAGTGCATTTACCTCTACCAAAGTGGTAGGTAATTGTCCAAAAATGCGGTAGATACTGCGTCACCTATCCACAACAGTAGGTACGTGTTGGTAGGTATACAGATGGTAGGTAATTTGCAAAATACCTACCAATTTGATGGTAGGTATATTTACCTACTGGTATTTGCAACTATACCTACCACTTTGTTAGTAGTTCAAATACTACCACCTGTGCAGTAAAAGCGTAGGTATTCACCTACCATTTTAGCAGTAGGTATTCACCTACAATAGTACCTACCACCTAGCGTAGGTAAATACCTATCACGATCATCACGGTAGTCGTAGGTATTTTATTTTTTCGGTAGGTATTTTATTTGAAATTATTACCCATTATGAATAATAATATAAAATAATAATAATAATAATATAATAATAATAATATATATAATAATAATAATAATAATAATATTAATAATAATATAATAATAATAATAATAATAATAATAATAATAATAATAATATAATATAATAATAATATAATAATATAATACACAACAACAACAAACAACATACAATTAGATAACAATAATACTAAGTACTAGTAAAAGTAGTAATAGTCATACATAAAAGTGTTGATTTTATGCTCAACAAATTTATAAGTTCACCTACTAATAATTAAGCAAAGTTGGGGTTTAAGCATAAGCATGGTGACAACTAACAATATTATAATTTTGTGTCCAAAATAACAACACACTCATCCCCACTTCAAAGCATATTGAAGACAATCTCCAATAACGTCTTAGCTTCATTCTAAATAAGATAGGACTAAGAGGCACGAGGAGTAGCACCGCCCTTAGAAGAGTCTTGATGGTCACGAAGTTTATTAGACCCTTAGCTTGCCTTGTTGCCCACTTTGAGTGCTTGCAACTAACAGCTTTCTCATCGATTCAAGTTGAGCATAGACTTGCTTCCTTTCATCACTACTCTCCTTTTGCAACTTAAGTCGCTCCTTTTCCAACTCAATGCGTTCTTTCTCAAATTCAGCTTTCTTCTTCTCAAACTCAGCTTGTTGTTGTTCAAGTTGAAGCACACGTTCATTGAGTTGCCAGAAGGATGGTGTGCATTCATTAGTAGATTTGCCTCTAGTGGGTTTCTTATACCATAGGATCACCACCTTTCCTAGTCCATGAATTAATCCTCTTTTTCTCCCTCCTACTACTTCAAAGTAACCTCGATTAGGAGTTTTGTTGATTCCGTTCTTCTCATTCTCAACCAACTTCTTTCCATATTACTCATCCTACGATAAAAAATCCCTTCAAAAAAAAAATCCTACGAAAAAAAAAAAATGAGATTATATGTATGTAGATAATATATCTATTTCCACACACTGCAATTTATTCCATACAAATATTCACGTATATTTACATAATATACCAACATTTCTACAAAAATTCGGCAGAGTTTCTTTGTAATAGAGCATATCAGTTCTTCAAATAGGAACACAATAGTTTCCATACCTGTACATTATATAATAATTCCAAACTTTTCAACATTTACTCCATCCATTGACATGTAACAAAGTCCATCCAACTTAAACATAATCCATTCAACCAGATCATACACAATCATTCCAGTTTACAC
>SNQN01001084.1:29745-41736 GCA_008642245.1 Bassia scoparia
TCATCATCAAAAAGGGGGAAGTTGTTGACCCTTGAGTTCCTATTGGTTTTGATGATGACTTACACAAACAAACTTAGCTAATAAAGCTTTGAGTTCTTATGAAGTTTTACAGGTGCAAAAAGTTAGATCTTGGAGCAACATGGAAATTCAAGGAGCATTCCAGAGTAGGAAGACCATGAATCATCTATCAAGTTCCAAGGAAAGAGAAGTTCCAAAGCAGTCTACTGCAGAGGAACCGAGGAGAACAAAGAGAAGTTCCAAAGTAGTCTACTATAGAGGAACAAAGGAGAACAAAGAGAAGTTCCTGTGTAACATTCTGCATAGGAACACCAGAGAATCCACGAGTTCCTGAGTACAAACTGACGATGGAACAAGAGGACAACATCAAGGAGTTCCAACTAAGTTTCTTGATGAAGAGAAGAGAAGAATTCCAGAATATTTATGAGAGTAATTTTCTAGGAATTTTGTACGTACGTTGGAGTCTATAATCTAGATGGAACACGAGTCGAGTTCCTGTTGGAACTTAAGTCCGTCTTAGGTCTAGCTTTGGTTAATGAGTCGAAGTGAATTTATCCTATTTTAAGGTCTAGAATAATTCAGTCAAAACCTGTTTTTCTTGGATAATCGAGTGGTGCCTTAAAAATAGGATCTAGATAACTAACTTATCCTATGTCTAGAATTTGTTGCAAATAACAACTGTCTAGAGTGCATGTTTTTAGACATTAAAGCTTCTGGATAAATCAACTAGGTTTTGTTAAATTATAGTAGATAGATCATGGTTGATTGGATAATGACTTAAGATAATGGGCTTAGCGAAATTAATGGGATAGTGGAGTTGGCTTGTTCATCAAGGCATAACTCATACTATATATACTCATTTAAATTGACAAATTTATTGACACACACAAGCATTCACTTAAGCGTTTAAAAGAGAAAAAGTCGAGTTATAGAATAAGTGATTGTCAAGTTCCAGTCTTGTGTTCTTATCCTAATTACTAAGTGTTCCAACGTGCTAGAGTATTCGAGTTGTCATATTTGAGAAAGGGGAAAAAGTTAGAATCAGAGAAGTGAGAAAGAGAAAGAGAAAGAGAAGAACGAGAGTGAGAATTGTGTAGCAGTTCCTGTTGGAACTCACGGGCTGGGTAGAGAAGTTTTAGGGTGTAAACTTGTTTATAGGCCTAATATAAAAGTGGAGTTTTTTCTTCCTCTGGCCAAGAAAGTTTTTGTCATTGAAATTACCTTTCATTTTCATTGATTCGTTTAAATTGCTTTAAATTCCGCTAGAAATTCCACACAGCAATTCACCCCCCCTCTTGCAGTGTTCCAATAGAATAACATATTGACTTATATATTATTTAGGGGATTAATTTATAGATTGATTTAGAGTTTAATTAGTTTTTTTTTTATTTAGAAAGTTACATTAATTGATTGGGTGATTGAATTTATTAACGGGCTAAGGGCTTTAATTAAAGATTGAGTATTTTCTTAAAGAATCAGTTAAGGTTAATTTGAACTTTTAATTGATTGAGTTAATTTTGATAAATTAAGATTGAGTATTTTTTTGCATGCAAATTAGGCTACTTTAATTAAGGGAACGGGGTAAAAATGTATTCAACTGGACACCATTACCGCCACCACAACTTCCTCTTCCCTTATATAATAGAGATACTAGATATTTATACACACAATGTGTGCGACGAATTGGTAATAAATTACTCCTAAGATTAAAGATTTGTATATGTAAAATTTTCAGACGCTAAGGATTTAATCAGTAAGTTATTCTCAAGTTTGTTGTTTAATATAATAGATGTAGAAATGATTGTGTGAAAGTATATCTGTGCAATATTCGATTTGAAACTAGCCTATTGTTTGAAAGAATTATGCAATTGTATTGTTTGAATGAATATATATTTAACATTCATAAGTATTTTTTACTGTAAATATTTTTGTTAACAGTAATTTCTATTCTAGTTCAATATTTAGTTGACTTATTTGTGTTGATTGCAATTTTTTGGGCAAAGATTTGTTTGTGTATTTTATTTAGGAAATTTTTTGTGTTATTTAGTAAAAGGAAGGGTAGGTTGGTAAATTTAGGTAGACACTGCCACCGCCGCCACCAACCTCCCCTTCCCGTATATAATAGAGATATCGAGTTTCGGTAAATATTTTATTGAGTTATATCTGATTTGGTATGAAAGAACTTACGAGTACTAATAATTAATGCTATCTTAGGAGAAATAAATTAGGGATTTTTCCTCATATACCCCTGAGTTTTAGCCTAATAACCCATATACCCTTGTGTTTTTCGAAACAGCTCATATATCCCCCACTTCAGAGAAAATAACCCAAATACCCTTAATGAGGCCAAAAACCGTTAAATCCTAACACCGTTAGGATTAAACACATAATTCACCCCTAATTCATCTCCTCTCCTCCATTAATCCTCAACTAACCCCTAATTATTCATTCCCTCTTCAACCCAAAACTCATCTCCATCTTCAACCAGCTTTTCACAAATTCATAAACCTTCAAGCTCCCCCCAATTCAAACCCAAAAAATCAAACAAAATTAAACTAAAAATACAAAACAAAACCGAATTGTAAACCTCACAGCATGAAACACAAGTCAAAAATTCGAACAACAAATCCCATAAAATCCATGAACGTTAATCCCAGCAAAATTCAAACTAAAAAAACCCGCTAATAATACAAACACCAAAATCTGATTGCTCAATTGCTAATTGTGGGTCACATTGCAAACCACACAAACATCAAACACCAGCAGGTTGAGCACGAAATTAAAAATAGGGTTTTATGCTTGAATATTTTGGGGATTTTTACTTGAATTTTTGGGAGTTTTTTTGCTTGATTTTTTATTTGAATATTTTCTCTATGATATGTGATAATCCCTCTTCCACATATAGAGCTTAAAGGCTAACCCATTACTCTTAGACAGAAATTCTTTTAGCAGCTCATGTTTAAATTAATTAGCAATGTATCCAGGGTCTGCAATATTTATGTGATTATTGTGGCCACGTTGCCAAATTGTTTAAGAGATTTGCATAACCTTTCGATTTCTCATTTTAACAATTGATCACAATTCAAACACCAACAGCTCTTCAAGTTCGATTTCGTTTGATTGCTTATCATCGATTTTGTACTTGTTTCGTTCGATTTTGTGCTTGTTTCGTTTGGAATTGGATTGATAGTAATGAGATGTTGAAGTATTATTTGGGCGAATTTGAGTTCGAAGTTGAGTTTCGGGGTTGAATTAGTTCCAAAATCAGCCACAATGGAGAGAACTAGAGAAGGGATGGAGGTTGAAGATGATAAGGTTGAAGATGATGTTTATTTGGGATAATTAAGGAGGTATTAGGAGGAGAGAGAATGACTTAGGATTTAATGTGTTAACTTAGGGGTTAATTAGATGAAATAGTAACGGTATTAGGTTTTCCGTCCATAATAAGGGTATTTGAGCTATTTTTTCTAATGTCAGGGGTATATAAGCTATTTCTATAAACAAAGGGGTATATGAGTTATTAGGCTAAAATTCAGGGGTATATGGGGAAAAATCCCAATAAATTATCATCAATTTAAGCGAAATTGACAGAGTTTTATCATATCGTGAAGGAACCCTATCTATATCTAATAATTTATACTAAAACAATCCCCACCTCCTCAATTTTTCCTCCTACATTTCCCTCTCAAATTCTAATAATTAATGATTGCATAGAAAAATAAAAAATAAATTAACTAATACATATAAACTAATAAATGTACTTTGACAATTAACTACTACTCCTAAAAAAACAACCCTTAAATTAACGTTATAATTATGTCTCCCAGATTGCATTGAAAATAGACCCTTTTATACATTTATTTATCATCGATTATTCTGTATATATTACATCATTTTTATTGATAAGACATAGGACATTAAAGCAAAAATTGAATTTGGTACATTCTGTATTTAAATTATTAACATAACAACGATTGTCCATTTTTGTATTATTCAAATTGGTGCTAAAAAGAATAACTTTAAATACTATATTTCTTTATTATCTTAGTAATCTTCTATCATTATCATATCTATCTAGTATCTCATCTATCTATCTAGTCTATCTATCATTTCTATCTTACTATCTATCTATCTATCTATCACTACTATCTATCTATCTATCTATCTATCTTATTATCTATTTCTTTGTAAATCTATCTAATCATATCTATCTATCTATTTCTATCTATTCTATCATCTTCATCTATCTATCTCTATCTATATTACATAATTATCTCTATTATCTTGATCTTCTATCTATCGTATCATTATTCTATCTTATCTATCTATCTATCTACTATTCTTATCTATCTATCTATTCTATCTAATCAATATCTATTCTTTATTCTATCTATCTATCTATTATCTATCTATCGTTATTCATCTATCTTAGTCTATCATCTATCATTTTTTATCTATCATTATTCTATCTATCTACTATCTATCTATTCTATCTATCTATCTATTCTGTATCTATCTATCTATCTATCTATCTATCTAGCTATCCTATCTATCTATCTATCTATCTATCTATCTATCTATCTAACTATCTTATCTATCTATCTGATCTATCTATCTATCTATTATCTATCTATCATCTAATCTATCTATTATCTATCTATCTATCTTCATCTATCTATCGGTGTATCATATCTATCTATCTATCTATCTACATCTATCTATCTATCTATCTATCTATCTATCTATCTATCTATCTATCTATCTATCTATCTATCTATCTATCTATCTATCTATCTATCTATCTATCTATCTTCATTATAAACAAGTTTTACAAATAAATTTGATGAATAAAACCGTGCAACGCACGAGTGTTAATCTAGTAATATTATTAAAGCAATCCCCACCCTTCCATTTTCCCTTCTAAATTTCCCTCCCAAACACTCTTTAATTAATGATTGTATAAAAAATATAAAATGTAATTAATGAATAGAAATTAATAAATGTGCTTTGAAAATAAAATAAAGTATAAACAGTCAATAATTGATACTCCCTGCGTTCTATGAAATCCATGCCACTCCCGTTTATTTCACTATTCACAAGTGAAGAGAATCTTGTAAATAATTATCAATGTATAGTTATAAATATAGTTATGTGGGGTCTTATTTGATTCGTATTAATGAATAGATTATAAATATTCAATTTCTACAATTTTCTCAAATGCGTAACTAAAGATGTAAACGATACAAAACATGCATTGGGAAGCATATGAATAGTAACTGACAGGATCTTCATGGAACAGAGGGAGTATATAACTATTAAAAAAATTAATCACAATCCAAACCTATAACTATTAAAAAATTAATTACAATCAAAACCTACTTTTTAGATATTTACATTTTAAATAGACCAAAAGTTTCGATTTAWATAAAGTAATTCATAATTCATTTACAAATCAAGCATTTGCTCGGGGCTTATCTAGTTCAAAACAAAGGAGTGTGGTCTATTTGAATCAGTAAGTTGCATCATCAAATTGAAATTGCTCATCAACAAGAAATCTAACCTCTTATTTACACATGATACCAGAAAAGAAATGACTAAAATTTTCTTTTAATTAGCTCTGCTGGAAGTGGGGCTAATACAAGATTTATTTCCCACGACATAGCGCGAGAGGAAGCTGCAAGAATTTCTTCCAACCCGCAAATAGAAGAATTCCTTCAACTATAAATTTTGTGGAGCATTTCGATCAACGAGGAAGCTTATGTTTTTAAAATTACTTTATTACATCTGTAAAACCACCCCACAATTTTGACACTAGTGGAAATAAGTTTAAAAAACCCTATTTGATGTACTTCCTCCGTTTTTCAATACATGCAACAAAGGGGAATATTTGTGAGAGATAAAAAATTCATTTGTTGCAAGTATTGGAAAACGGAGGAAGTAGGTTTTTTACCTCCAAACATGCAGGTTTGCTTGCCTCTTTTGATATTGCACCTAATAGGGTATTTCCTAAAAGATGTAGTTAATAAGAAAACTACATCTTTTAATTAACTTAGTAAAAGATGTCATTTTTGTGAATAACTGCATCTTTTGTTAAGTTAAAATATGCAAGTTACTACAACAATCGCATATTTTGTTAAATTTTTTATTATAAATAAATAAAATTTATCCTACTCAAACTAATTTTTTTATTTTTCTGATAGGAAGAGTATGACTTTCAAACATAAGAGATAATAAAATAACAATTACAATCAATAGAAGAAAAAAAATCAATAACAACCTAAGAACTAGTTACATCGCAGGTTTGATTTAAAATAGCCTTAATAAAAATCATCCAAGGCAATACAATTTGCGAGTTTGCTTTGATTCGGCATGTTGTTTAGGTGAACATATTTTTTTGATTTTTTGAATTTTTCTCAAGATTGTGAAACCTTAAGTTTTCATTATTCTTCAACAAATGGAAAGCGATTAAGAAACCCTAGATCTGCAATCCATGCCGAACGAACAAACAAAGGGATTGCACTTCCAAGCAAATTGCATATATCAAAGTACGATCTTCCGTAAGGGAAGAAGAGGAAGCCACACCCTAAATTCTCACAAAAAGAGATAAAAATAAACCAAAAAATTGAGGAGAAAACTCTCATAAAGAGATCGAAAGAGGAATTATTTATAAACGACTAAGAAAAAGCAAAGCATTGGAAAGAATAATTGGAGCTTACCATGATAAAAAAAATGATGGTAGCTCCTGCGCCTAAAGAAAAAGTTTGGGTTTTAGAGGGGTTTTTCTAGAGAGAAAATGTGGTAGTATGAACTTTACCAATAAATACACCGCCTAGACACGTGCCCCATGTGAGCCTCTTAGCTTGTAAATAAACCCCTATGGTTTGTTTTTGGAACAACTTGGACAAAAAGAATGGAACACAACGTAGTTTTGACAATTTTTTTCTCTCAAAAATAGTTCAAAAGCAATTTCAAAATTCTTTCAAAATCAATCAATCGAACACATTCAAATTTAATAGATAGGTAATCAAAGGCAATTGTTGAAGAATCGTTTCGAATACGCATCGTTGGTATAATCTATAAGGTAGGCCACAAAACTCATAATAATGATCTGTTTTTCATCCTTTTCTCTTTAATTCTTCATGTTTTTATTTACTTTCAATCACTATTAATCATGTGACATGGATTAATCAAACTACTCGACATTGATTAACATGTAAATAATATATTCTTTTCTCGTCTTTCCTTTCAATTAACTTTCTATTGTTTATACTAACTTTTTCTTTGTTTTCCTTGTGTATATAAGAATTTTAATGCTGATTTCAACACAACCAGAAATTAGCTCTCAGCCGACCGAAATTTCCGATCAGCTTCAATGCAGTCGATAATTACCAACTGACACTAACCGACACTGACCGCCAAAGACATTATCGACCGCACACACGGTTAGTGACGGTCGACATTGGGTTTACCGACTGCACAAACGGTCGGAAAATACCGATTGAACCATTCACGGTCGATAATATTATGAATTACCGAACGCTAAACGGTCGGTAAACTTAAATCTAAAAAAAAACCACGTGTTCCCCACCCCACCTACTCCTTACATACGACCTTTCTCTCCGTCATTCACTCATTCTCACCCTTCTCTCCTCATTCACCGAAATCCCCACCACCGAAATCCTCATCCATCTCTTGTTTCATCTCATCTCCACCACTGACTTGCCACCAYAGCCTCGCCAACAAGCCTCGCCAAAATCGACTCATCAACACCCCTCGTCACCACCACCTCGAAGGTGAGTTTTTTTTGTAGATCTAAGTTTTTTTAATTTTCTCTTTGGATTTTCGTTAGATTAAGGTTTTTTTGTTTTGTTGTTTGTTCTTAGGGTTTTTTCGCGTTTGCAAAAATTCGTTTATTTTCCTATTGATTTTTTGATTTTTTTACAGTTAATTGTTTGTAATTTTTTTCATTTTTCAGATCTATTTTTGGCTTTTTTCCTAGAATTTTCAAGTTGTTTTTTTTTGGAATTTTTGAGTTGGTTTATTCGAATTTCTTTTTTTCAATTATTAATTTCATTTTTTTTTATTGATTTTGATCATGTTTTTTTATTTTCATTGAATTTTGAGGTGATTTTTTAATTTTTTATTCCATTTTTTAATTCGTTTCTTGATTTCATTTATGATTTCGTTTTCATTCCATTTTTTGATTTTTTTTATTTGTACTGAATTTTTTTCGTTTGTTTTTTTTAATTTTGAGTTAGTTTTTACTGATTTTGATTTTCTGTGATTTTTGAGTTGGTGGTTTGATT
The DNA here is from genome assembly GCA_008642245.1 of Bassia scoparia. NCBI lineage: Eukaryota > Viridiplantae > Streptophyta > Magnoliopsida > Caryophyllales > Amaranthaceae > Bassia > Bassia scoparia. The sequence continues at coordinate 38,070 of SNQN01001084.1, forward strand.
TTTTTTATTTCGTTTTTTATTTTTACCGACTTCCCTCTTCTTCTTTTTTCAATTTATTTTTAATTTTTTTTCTTACTTTATCGAGCTCAAAAATGTGGAACTCGCCTATTCGATTGAAGGTAAATTTACAGTGATTACTCATTTTTTTCTTACTCATGGTTTTTAATTGTTTTTGGTTTATTTTGTTCCAGATCTATCTTCAAATGATGAAGAGATGAGATCAAGAAAAGTTCCAAATTTGACTTCAAGAATGTTTTTTTTCCTAACTTTAGTTTTAGTGTAATGGATTGTAAGTTGAAAATTTTTTGTTCTAGTTTTTTTAAAGGATTATAGATTATTGAGATGTAAGATGTAATTGTATTTGTATTTACCATTGATAATAAATACAAAATATTTTTATAATATTCCACTCAAATTTTTGTTGTATCTTGTATATTGAGTACTCAGTATATGCTATCTATTTCATTAAAAACAAAATATATGCAAGTAAACAAAAAAAAAAGTTACTGTTCAAATTTACCGACCGCTTGGCGGTTGGTATTTTCATGATTATTGACCATTAATGGTTGGTAAAAAAAATTGTTTACCGACCACAAAATTCGGTCGGTAAATTACATTGTTTTTTTAAAAAAAAAATATGTTTACCGCCCTCTTTAAAACAAGAATTCTGCCTTTGGCCAACCGAATTTAGCGACTGCGTATATCATTGTCGGAATTTACCGACCGTTACTGACCGAAAATGGTCGGTAAAACCAATACCAACCGACAAAGCGATCGGGAGCAAAATACTGATCGTGTATGCGATCGGTATTTACCGACCGCGGTCGGTAAATATCGACTGTTACAGACCGTATATACGGTYGGTATTTTTTTTTATTGAAAATCACGCCTTTTTTGTACTACCCGACTACTTCCCGCTTTCTTTCTTTCATTTCAAACCCACTCTTTCTCAATTTCTTCTTCCCGAGTACTTCCCTACCCAAACCCCCGTCCTTCCTTCGTAAACCCCTTTCTCTCTCCTATTTCCGACAACCGCCGTCGACCACCGCCACTCCCTCTCTTTCTCTTTCTCCCCGCGAAGCCCTTTCCCTTTCTTTCTTTCTTTCTCTCTCTCTCTCTCTCTCTCTCTCTCTCTCTCTCTCTCGATCCTTCTCTTTTTATTTCCCTCCGTTGCTGTCGACACTCGCTCGTCCCTTGCCGTCGGCTACAACCTCACGCCGCTGCAACCTCACGCCAGCGACTGCAGCTTCCCTCGCCGTTGCAACCTCACCTATAAGGGTTTAATTTTAGTTTTATTTTTCGTTTTTTAAATTTTGGGGTTTAATTTAATTTTTTTTATTTCTTTTCAAAAATTACCTTGCAGCCACCACCACGCCTCTACGCTGATCTATCGCCGCCGTAGCCGTCCATCCTCCTCGTTGTAAGGGTTTTTTTTCCTTTTTAAATTTATGGGTTTATTTTTTAAATTTTTTTTGTATTTTGTTTTCAAAAATTAAAGTGTATAAATGTGTATGTATGTATATATGTATGAATATGTATGTAGATTGTGTATGTATGTATAAATATGTATGTTTATGTATTTACTTTTTTCTTAAATTAAAGTGTATAATGTATGTGTATGTATATATGTATAAATATATGTATGTATGTATGTATGTATGTATGTATGTATGTATGTATGTGTGTGTGTGTGAGTGAATGTATGTATGCGGGTATTTTTTTCAAAAATTAAGGCGACATCTAATTTTAACTGCCATGCTCTATTCAGATGAATCTCTCTTAACTCGCCTTTTTAGCTGGATTGGATGATACATATTATGATATTCCCAAATGTGTTGGATTTAATGGTGGCCTCAGGTGTTCACACATCCTAATCTACTTCCTGGATGTGTACAGAGATATCGTTTTTTTCCTGTTGATTAAGAGTTGAATCGGGAGTTCCTATATTTTTATATGAAATCGTATTTATTTTTCGGTTATTTTGTTTTCATAGACAATATTTACGACTGTATTACAGAATTAGTTGTATTGAATGTAAAAAGTAATCCGATTTTTATGTTTTATATGTAATAAATGTAATATAAATTAATATGGAAAAGAGTAAATATAAGATGTATAATAGTATAAAAATGTAAAATATGTAAGTTTAAATATTAAAAAAACAATATCTATCGCTTGATCCGATAATTGAATCCAATTAAAATTTAGATATGTCATCCGAGTTCGGATATCCAGTCGAATCGGATTGAAATAGTATTCAGTTATCTAATCGGTATCCCGATCGAAAGATTTCAAATATCCGGATTATTCGATTTGAACACCAAATGGTGCAACAAATTACACTATCTAATATCGTAAGTAAGCAATTTTTGTCAAGTCTTAACTAATGTAAATAATCAGTAACTTATCTAAATTATGATATTATGTGAGAGGGAAAAGTAAATAAGTGATATTTATATAAGCCATTACATATAAGTAATAAAATAAGTGAAAAAACAAGCAATGTAAAAAGTATTGTGTACAAGTCTCGCTGGCAAGCAAACAAAAATTTCCTTTGGCTGGGCGGTTAGAGAAGGTGGAGGTTCCTATATGCTACTTGTCATGGAGCTGATCTGGGTGACTGTTTTACTAAATAAATCAGGTGTATAATGATGTATTGGTGTATTAGAGCATCACGATAATACATTAGTGTATGTCAATTCCTGTGTGACTTCTTTTATTATCAAAATATTAAGCTATATGAATGAGTGTTGAGTAGTATATATGTATGTTATGACTGCTTCATCGATTACCCGTCATGTTCACTGCTATATGCTTTTTCAAAACAACATTCAAAGGGGGGGGGAAGGGTGTATTAGGTTGTATGTGTATGTATGTATATATTTTCAAAGACAATTAAAGTGTAAATAGGTGTATGGTTATGTATGTGTAGATTTTAAAAAAAAGAAAATTAAAGTGTATTTTGTGTATATAATGTATTGAAATGTATGTATGTATAATTTTTTCACAATTAAAAATGTAATAGGTGTAATGTCAATGTAAGTGTAAATATGTATGTGATGTGATTTTTTTAATAAAAATTAAAGTGTATGTAGTGTAGTTGTATGAATGTGTGTGTATGTATGTATGTATGTAATGTATGTATGTATGTATGTATGTGATGTATTATGTTATGTATGTATGTATGTGATGTATGCTATGTTGTATGTATGTATGTATGGTATGGTATGTATGTATGTATTATGTATGGTATGTATGTATTATGTTATGTAAGTATGTAGTATGTATGTATGTATGTATGTATGTATGTATGTATGTAGATGTATGTATGGTATGTATGTATGTATGATGTATGTATGTAATGTTGTAGTAAGGTATGTCTATATGGTAATGTATGTTATGTATGTATGTAATGTATTATGTATGTATGTATGGTATTGTAATGTTGTAGTATGTATGTAATGTATGTATGTATGTAGTATGTTATTATGGTATGTATGTATGTATGTATGTATTATGTATATGTATGTATTATGTATGGTAGTTATGTATGTATGTATGTTATGTATGTATGTATAATGTTTATGTATGTATGTTATGTATTATGGTATGTATGTATTTGGTGACCTTACAGCGTCATCTTAGTCGCCTTAGGGAGATGGCTCGG